>WNWK01021534.1:0-33951 GCA_009830355.1 Cherax destructor
TTAATGATGTCAAAGATCTTATTGTGTGGGTATTTTTTGGGGAAAAAATTTTTTGTATGATTTAAGGGTATCATCATAGTACATGAATTTTGATACTTGTTCTTATTTTTGTGTGTATTTATGAATTTTGTATTTTTTGGGGGTATATACTCGGGGGAGGATCGTTTTTATTCAAAAAAGGGAAAGTAGAAAAAGGGATAGGGGTAGGAAATTGGGTTGGCCTTGTAAGTGATATGTGTTATGTTTTGGGAATCCCCATCATTTAGATGTTTTTCCCTTTTAAAAATTTTATAACACAACTTGGTGGTATCAGATAAGACTTCAAAATTGCTTTTTAAAATTTAAAATTTGGCCAGTTTTAAACATAATTAAGTTGGGTCTTGTGCCTATGGCCTCTTAGGTTAGAGGTATTCGTTATTTATGCATATCGTTTTATGTAGAGTTTTTTTTTTCCCCAAATTTATGGGAAAAAAGGGGGCCCCTTGGGGTCTTTTTGTATTTGTAAAACGGGTTTTTTTTTTTAAGGGGGATGTTATTTTTAAGTGTTATTTTTTAAAAACCCAAAAGGGGGTAGCTCAATCAATTTTTTTCTTTGTATCATTGTCACTATATAATTTTTGTTTTTATAGTTTGCAAAGTTTTTTTTAAATTTTAACCTTTATTTTTTATAAATAAAAAAAAAAAAAATATATGTATATGCATACAAAAAAGAAAGGTGGATCTAATTTCTTAATAGGCCAAAAGTAGCTAATTTGCCAAATTGCAGAATGGCATGTTTACAATCATCGATAAAAAGGAGGGAAACTTTCCTGCCTTTACAAATCAGTAAACTTTTTGAGTCGATATGAAAAATCAGTTAAAGTTTCATGTGAAAGGGGTGTTTTCACTAGTTACTTAAAATGAGATATGGATCTAATTTTCTGGGTGAATAAACAATGGATCATTTTGTTCATATTGTCACCATTTGGGTAAAAAAATCACACATGCCAATGACTTTAGTGATTTCTCTGGGTGAAGGTATCGGGCAGTTTTTTTTTTCCCAAATCTTATCAGAGAATCATCTGTTGGATTACCGTCCATAAAATTACTGGTTCTAGTAGAAGCTTTAACACCCTCCCCACATTAGAAATTTTAAACATATTATTTGATATATTTACCCTTATAGGAAGGTTTAGGTAGGTTTATATAGTAAACTAATATTAAAATTTAAAAAAATAACCATAGATATTTTTAATGTAGTCCTATAACCTTAACATAGGTAGGATTAGGGCTTTAATATAGCGAATATTAGCTAGAGAACTGGTAACCCAAAATTAAAAAAAACCGGAGTCAGAGAGACGCCAGCTCTCTACTTGGGTACAAACACCATTGTGACAAGATGTCCCTTTTCAAAAAAACCAAAAAACAGGCGTTAATACACTTGGAGGAGACAACAACATCACAAGAGGCTTCCAAAGTACGGGGATTTTGTCTCACCAGGCACATCTGCAGTAAGACAAGACCTTTGATTTTCTCTCAGCAAAGTTGGCCAACATTTCGGGGAAAAACGTAGGTTGTAGTCGATCTGGGGTTTTTAGCAGACGGACACGTGAACATGCGGGGGGCTCGGGGTTTTTTGGGTTAAAGGTTAAAATTCCCCCGGGCCGGGTGGGGGGAAAGGGGGTTTGGGTTTTTTGCTAATATATTGGCATCGGGCCCCAAATTTTTTTGAATTCTAAAAAAGGGGCCGGGGGTATCCCTTTGGCTGGGGGTTTTTGGGAAAGGGGCTTTTCTTTTTTTTTGCGAGATTTGGCTGGGTTAGAGTGGTTGGTGGGATTTTTGGGGGGGTGGGGAGAGGTTTTTTTTTTGCGAGTTTAAAATTTAAAATTTGGGGGTGTCCTGAGGTTTGGCGTGGGTTTTAATCTGGTTTTGGATTATATTTTGTAACTTGGGGTATGAGGGGGGTTCGGGCGAGGGGGGAATCCGGGCCCCTTCGCCCATTCTTTAGAACAAAATGCAGGAATCAGGCTTTATGGTCAGGCTGGGGGGGGGGTTTTCGGTGGGGTATGGGGAGTTGACAATGGGGACTTTTTGGGGGGGGGGATGGGAATGGTATGAAAGGGTTTTTGGGGGCGGGGGGGGGGTTTGATTTAATATATGTTGTTAGGGGGTATCTAGTATGAGAGGGGGGGGGGAGGGCGGGGGTTTTGGGGGTTCGGAGAATTATCGGGGACCGGCGGGGGGGTGGTTTGGGGAAAGGGGGTTTGGGGAAAAAGGGGTTTTTTTTGCACCGGGTTTTCCCGGTAAGGGGTCTACGTAAGGGGGGTGAGGACTTATATAAGCATTTTTTTTTTTTCAATGTTTCACCTTTTAGTTTTTTATAGTCTGTTTTTTCCCTTTTTATATATATATATAAAATATATATTTTTTTATATATATATATTATATATATATATATATTATATATATATATATATATCAAGGAAAAATCAATTCTGGTTATATGTATTCATTTTTCCCCCTATATTGATCACGGGGTTTTATTTTCAGAATACAATTGTTCTTTTATTTATGTATAAAAAATGGTCAAAGGGGTTTGTACAAAAAGAAAAAATGGCCAATTTGGTTTCGACATTTGTCATAATTTTTTCCCAAAAGTTTTTTTTCAGTCACAATGAGATAGTAAGGTGGTGAGGGGGTTCCCCAAAAATTCATTGGTTATAATAATATGCATTATTTAAAAAATTTTTTTCCAAAATTTCCTCATGATGAATGTAATAGTAAAATGGTAAAGTGTGGAATCTCTTTAGGGTAGATGGGATTGTAAGGGGGGGGTCAAGTTTTTATGGATTACCATTGTGTTATTAAATACATAACGTGTTTGTGCTTTTTATGCGATAAAGTAGCATTGCGGGCTAAATATGTAAGTTATATATTGTTAAGTGCTTATTGTCAGAGCGATGCATTGTATGTTTTCCATAGTTTGCGCGGATGTTTGTACGTTCGGTTGTTGGTTTCATTTTGCCATAACCATATTTGATATGAGTGCCATAATGATGTATTTTTATTGTATTTCGTTTGGCTAATATAATAAAAAAAAGGCTCATGATTGTTATGGGAATAAGGCACATTTAATGTGCAGATTTCTTTTAGGGTAGGTAGAGGGGGTGTAAGGGGGTCATTTTTTTATAATTATCTAGATTATGATGTTTAAATAAATTACCGTGTTGTTCTTACTGGCAGTTAGAATTGTTCATGATACTTAATATATGTAATTTTATATTGTCTTGTGCTTTATTGTCAGTATGTTGCATTATTTGGGTTTCTATTGTATTGTTGTTTTTTGGAATTTTAGAAGCCGAATTCATGTGTGTTTGTATACAGCGATTGTTTGATTTTGTATTATTGTAATATCTGTACTGGTTATAAGGTCATATTGATTTGTGTATGTATAATGTCTCTGTTTTAATAAAATATAAAAAAAAATCCGTATCATACTGTGGGAGTGGGCTAATTAAAGTACAATTACCTGCGCCAACAAACCCGCGATAATGACAAGAAATCAAAGTACCAACTGTTTCATCTCTAATTCAGCTAAACCCGGTCTATGGAGCCCATAAGGGACGCTTAAACGAGCACGTGAGGGTGCCAAGTTATCAGGCAGACGGAAATGTGGGTGAGGACTTTTTTTGGACTTAGAGCGACCGAAGCATCGGTAAGATGGGGGAAGTAAGAAGGAAGGGGAAGGATGGAAATACTGGAAAAGGATGGGATGGAGGAGGAGAGGAGGGTAGGAAAGATCAGTGGCCCAACCACTGTGGAGCAAGTGGTACTGATGTGCACGCAGGTGTTGATGGAAGGTGTTGTGGATGGTGGTACATGGCTCCCACGAGGCGAAGAGGGCGGCAACACATCACTGCACAGTGATGTGTTGCCAAGAAGCGATACTGGAGCTTGGACGGAAGAAGCAGTGTAGACGTACAGTGTCTGGTCAGTAGGAGAACCATTTTCAAGAGACTTAAACTTCTTTCTTGTGATGACATCCACTTCATGAGGACTACTTGGCTTTCACTTTGGATCTCTTCGAATATTTTTGAGCGGAAGTGTGAGTGTAGCGGGATAATGGTATACTTGACAGTTCCATCCTGGATACGCTGGAGAAGTTCCTTGGCAAGCATTCCGTTGGAGTATTGGTTAGTAGTGAAGAACCGGGCAACGTATTCCTGAAATCATTAGGGTCTGGAACTGATTGCAGAGAGCTTGGTAGGGCGGTAGTGGATGGATTGTGTGCTTGACGGAGGCAGTGAGTTACAGGTCAGGTATGGGGTGGCCGTTTGCAAGGATATCGATGTTTTCACTTAGTATAGGTGGTCGGTGATTGGTTATTGCTTAACGATAGCGGTTGGAGACTTCTCATTGTTTGGAAGGTGACTGTGTCTCGTCATTAGTCTGAACGGAGATGACGTCATTAAGTCAGATTGAAGGTGAAGGTGTTGGCGGTGGTGGTGAGTGGGGTGGGGCTGCTTGGGAGTGACTTGCAGGTGGCACAGTGACAACCGGATGCGGTTGTTGTTGAAGGTGAGAAGATAGTGGGCTGGAAGGTGAACTCTGGCATGTTGTTTAATATTTTAGAGTTCATTAATGGATGTGTTGAAAGTCCCAGGATCATACAGTAGTAGATTGTAGTTGGGTGCAGTCAGGTGCCATGTTATGTTAATAGCAGCATAGGTGGAGTGATCTAGGAAGAGGACTTTTTCTGTGCTGCTTCTTGAGTCTTGTGTTCATAATATCTTCGAGTGGGACATTTAGCCTGAAGTGTGATGATCGTTGCTTTTACAATTCAGGCAAGTTGGTGTTGGTGGAGCAGAAGGAGGTGCAAGATCGAAAATCATGTCCTTCACCTACTACATCAAGTGTGTGCAAAACTTCTTTTCTTCGAAAGGACAATGATCTCTGGTGTTGTGTGCATACGAGTAACAAGTCAGCAGTGAGGAATGTAGTGGTATCTCTCAGCTTCGATGTAGGTGGGGCTGACGAAGTAATAATAAACAGCAAGACCGTCAGCCAAAGAAGTAGTAGCCATAGTCACATCAGTGAACGTGATCTTGACATGGATGAAACTGTAGGTATTTTCATGATGCTCTCCACTGTCAGCCCATAAGTTTTGTTCTTCAATGGAAGCCTTGAGTTCTCAAATGGTTGAACTGTAAGAAGCTTATCAAGTTTCTTAAGGAAGACTGTCCTCCTTGCCTGAGAGCTGGAGATGACATGACAGCGAAGTAAATCCTCGAGCGAGTGAGAGTGGTGGTGGCTGTTGTAGTGAGTAACTTCTCTGCTTCTTCATCATCGCTACACACGACAATAAATGCTTCCTTTAGTGTCAGTATGGAGTGAACTTCACCTGCAGCTCTTCCCTAACGGCAGCTGCAAGAACGGATTTCGATGAATCGTTCACAGAGTACCACTGATGGATTTAATCTTGACACGATTTGCATAACTCATCGTGATGAACAATCAGAATATAGACGATGGTATAGATTCCCCTCCCCAACGGGGATCGTAGGAGACTGAATATCGATAGTCAGAGCTGCTGTGACCGCACTGGGCAAAGTCAACAAGCAGAATCCTGTGTCTGTGAGGACCTAGAAAGCTGCCTGGAGCACCCAGAGGAAGGCAAGGCCTTTGAGACAGTTTTTCTTCTTTATGAGACAGATGCCTATACTGTAGGTGGGTCTGAAAATACTGTCAGGAGCCCAGCTCAGAAAAATACGATGACTGGAGGGGCTGAGTGTAAATTAGAGATAAGAAACTCTGCAAGCAGTAAATGAAAACATTGAAGGCTGATATGGCAGGGGCAACAAATAACATTTCAAGGAACACGAGCAGCCACACGTCTGTTAATATGTGCCAGATTACCCCAGTTGAGTTTACCAACGTTTGACGGAAGCACCCAACAGAGTACATTGCTTTCTGGGATCAGTTCAAGGCCCAGATAGATGGCAGAAACGATTTGTCAGATGCCGTCAAAATACAGTATTTACGATCCTGGCTCAAGGGTTGGTCCGGCACAACCAAACCACTGACACCAATTATCAACATGCCAAGTGTTTGGCAACACCGAGAGATAGATAAAGGTGGCTATATGGTATCGTTGTTGGATCTAGCAACTTGCCATCACGACTGTCGGAGCTTAGAGAATGTAAATGAATGATTCAGAGAACCGACGAGTTGGTAAATTAGACACAAATGCAACACTTGGAGTATCTTTATTGAGGAAACGTTTCGCCACACAGTGGCTTCACCAGAAATGTTGCATTTGTGTCTAATTTACCAACTCGTCGGTTCTCTGAACCATTCATTTACATCCTGTCTGACACTGCAACATCTTGGTATCTAAATACAGGGATTTCTTCGCTTGCCTATTCCTTGGGCACGACCTACTTCCACATTGGACAAATGACACCTCCTACAACTGTTGCACCTCTCCTGTCACAGTATCTCAGCTTCCTCATGCATATGCTGTATACTATTCAAGATTGATGGACTGACAACATCGACTCAAGATTGAGGACTGACCACCTCAAACTCCTCCTGTTCTTCACATTCTCGCTTTGTATGGACTGATGAAGCCACTGTGTGGCGAAACGTTTCCTCAATAAAGATACCCAAGTGTTGCATTGTGTCTAATTTACCGGAGCTTAGAAGTTCCGCATTGATTATGAGCTTGACAAATAGCCTTAAAGATTTTGACTGGGGTAAATCAGAATGGTTCGTCAGCCAGTGGTCAGAAACTGGCTAGCACTACAGTGCATAGAGTTACATTTGAAATTCCAGACGAACCGGTTTTACAATACAACAGATTATTGAGGATTAGGAGATCGTTCTCTATTTCATTATAGGTGAGAGAGAAAGTGCTTTCATTACCACATATAAAAATAGTTAGTTACTCAAAAACTCTGGAGATCCAATCCTAAATGACACATAAGAATAACGCTGGAGTGTATTATGACCAAAAAATTGCCTAATGTAGGGGCCTCTGTGAACCTCAGAGGCACTCGTACTAGAATATAGGTGTTCTGCGAAGGTGAACATACTAGCACAGGTACTCTAAGTATACAACACTGAGCAGTAGGCAATGAGACTAAAGGAGTTGCAGCTATGCTAAGGTTCTGTGGGGGACACAGGCAGAAGATTGCCAGTCCACATCTTTGGGAGTGTTATAACTGCCGGAAGATGCAGCACCATATTTTCACTATATCCTATGTCCCAATAATTTAAAAGGATCCCCGGGCTAGTAGGGACGTTTCTCTGGTGGAGATGAAAGCTAGTCCGAGCCTGGGCTGGTAGCCAACGTGATTAGTGTGGGCAAAGTCTCTAATCCGAGTAGAACTACAGAGGTGCTGCCTACCTACTACAGTCATGGCAGGGGTTGTGAACGGGAACAGGTCTGGAAACAACGATTATTCTTTGACTCCAGGAGCACAAGTGTCCAAGATAACAGAGAAGTTGGTGGCTAAATTAAAGTTGAAGGCCACCGGCAGAGTTAGTATGACATTGAGAGGAGCTAAGTCAGGTCCCGCCCAAATCTTACGATGTTGTGGATGTCACTGTTAAATTGGGTGGACATCTTAGAAATATTACCGCCTTGGTAGTAAAGACACTACCCACGGCAATTGCGGCCCAGAGGACTTGCTGCGGCAGCCAAGCGTAAACCTGGCAGACCAGGGAATTACCATAACACAGTCAGGGCCGTTATCTGGTGGGAGCCGGCCAGATGGATGACTTCCTGTCAACGACGGACTATTAGGAAGGAATCGGTTTATACACATCCCCAGTAGGATATATCATCGGTGGCAGAGTCACCTGAATTCCCTGCAAAGCCAGAAAGGCGGAAAGCTGACACTATGATGGCTAGGGAGTAGCAATAACGAGTATTAGTATACACGATGAAGAGCCAGGTAAGCTGAACCAAGTAGGGGTAGCGGACACTCCAGCCACCTCAGGAGACGCTTTTATGGGAATTTACTAAAGGAGATAGACTGTCATTAAATCCAAGGAACCTTGCCTCGTATCAGTGGGAAGAAAGTCTACCAGGGCATGTGGGCTGCTGGGTGGGAAGTACCTTTGGAGCCACTCGGACAAGGCTAGACGTAGAAAGACGTTAAAGGAAGAGGTGTTAAGACCACAGGAGCTTAGGTAGACTTAGACTTAGTGTCTACCTTCGCCGGAGGAGATGTAAATTTATTGGGAGAAGCAAATAACGCCACAGAAACAGTACAAGCACTTAACATCCTCCACACACTTAGAGACTATACATATTATTTGATATTTTCCCTTCTAGGAAGGTTAGGTAGGTTTATATATAGTAGTAGCTAATACAGTGGTACCTCGAGTTACGAACTTGAATTCATTCAGAGGCTGTTCAAGTGCCGATACCGAACGAATTTGTTCCCGCAAGGAATAATGAGAATTAGATTTATCGTTTCAGACCCCCAAAATACACTTGCAAGTACTTACAAAAATTCACTTACATAATTGTTCGAGTTAGAGCTGCTCGCAACGAGAGTACCACTGAAAGCCAAATTAAAGTAACCATAGATATTAATGTAATCTAGGACCTTAGCATAGGTAGGATTCAGGCCTTTAATATAGGTGAATATTGGCTAATTGAACTGGTAACCCAAATTCAAGCAGACAGGAGTCAGAGAGACGCCAGCTGTCTACTTGGAGTACAAACACCATTGTGACAAGATGTGCCATTTCAAACAGACCAGAGAACGAGCGTTAATACACTTGGCCAGGAGACAACAACATCACAAGAGGCTTCCTGAAGTACTGTGGATATTTGTCTCTATCCAGAGCCCATCTGCAGTAAGACAAGACCTTTGATTTTCTCAGCAAAGTTGGCTAACATTTCTGGGGAAAACGTAGGTTGTAGTCGATCTGTGGAGTTTGAGCAGACGGACACGTAGACACAAGATAAGTTTGTCACTGCAGAATACAGTGTGGGTGAAGGGAACAGAACTCCCATGCCACCAGAGTAGGTAATCCTTCTGTTCTGATATTATTGTGTTTAGGAATCGCTTACAACAACAGTAGTAACTGGAAATATGATGTAAGGACCACTAGTGAGCCTGGGAGGACCCTATCTGGGGTGTCTGTGTCAACAGCAATTGCCAAGGTGAGCAGCTCACAAGGGGACAGTTCCCACAAAAATTTCCAGAGTAGACAAAGAATCTGGTATGGTCTATAGGATGGCGGTTGTCTCTCAGTCACTAAGAACCACAAGGATTCTGAATTCAGTTATCATTACCCCCGACTGTCGTTATTCACTAATGAAGTATCACCGTTAAGAACAGGTGTTTGAGACATTGTGTTAGAGTAATATGCGATAAAGGCAAAGTTAAAATAATATGACACAGCATAAAAATTCACATGAAGAAAATAGACGATGGTATACTCTGAATATGTATATAAAATTGCTGCATGCTGAAAAAAAATCACTGAAATTGTCTGATTAAATAAAGGAAATATCTAGAAAATTCAAAGGTAAAAGAGATATTACTGTAACTTGAATTAAAGTAAAAAAGTGAGCTGTCTTTACTCTCAATTCAAAAAGTTTCAGTGATGCAACTTGTTGGTCGATGAAAATTGTAAAAGAAATCATTAATATTGTAATGTACAAATTAAATATGTTAGAAATTATATGAAAATGACTTACCAAACAAATTATATAAAATATTGAATAATAAGATAAAATAAAACAGAGAACACTGAAAACAGAACAATGAAATTATAATAAATTTCTCTCTGAAAATTAATTATCAAGTTGATGGAATTGAAGGAAAACGCAATAAAGAAAAAATTATAGAATAACAAGTAAAATTATGAATAATCACTGAAAAACAATGAAAATAAATGACAATGATTTGCAGAATTTAATAATCCATCACTGAATTACTTTTCAGAAAATATAGATACAACAAATTAACTCACATTTGGCGAACATTAAAGTCGAAGAAAGCAATAATACTTTACATTAAAAAAAAATATATATTAAGAATGAATTTGTTCTAAGAGGAAAATTTGTTATACCATAAATAAAAACATAATACATGAACTGAAAAGGAATATTACTTACAGTAAGAGAAGAAATACACATAACACTTAAAAGTGACCCAAAATACTGATAAACTTGGCTGTATTTTCTAGCAACACACAAATGAAACACTACCTCAAAGGAACCTTGACGCTGGTGAGGTGCTCTTGATCTAGGAAATTGAATATGTGCTCAGTTCCCTAAATTAATAATAATAAATTCTTTAATAATAATTATTATTATTATAAAAATATATAATAATAATAGCAGAGGTTTCAGAACGCCGCCAGCTCAGTGCAGTGTTTACCTCGCCGTGGAAGCATTTCTCTCGTGTTTGCTTGCATTTGTGCAGTTATTTTACCAAATTTCTTTTTCTGACCATGGTTCCTAAGAAAGTAAGTGCAAAGGACAGTGCTGAAGAAGAGGAGAAAAGGATGATGTCCATGGAATTAAAGCATGAAATCATAGATAGCTGAGAGGAGTGCGGGTTGTGGGTTGAGGGAAAGTGGAGGAACATCGCTCGTAACTCGGACGTTGGCTCGTAACTCAGGCGTTGGCTCGTAACTCAGACGTCAGCTCGTAACTCAGACGTTGGCTCGAAACTCAGACGTTGGCTCGTAACTCAGACGTTGGCTCGTAACTCGGAGACGTTGGCTCGTAACTCAGACGTTGGCTCGTAACTCAGGCGGTGGCGCGTAACTCAGGCGTTGGCTCGAAACTCAGAGGCAAAAAATCAGGCGGCTGACTCTATATCACCGAAAAACTCTAATGATGGGCCACTCATAAGTCGAAAGTTCCCTGTATATAAGACACCGAATACCTGACAGCACTCTACACTGACACTGTCCACCCTGACAACACTGTCCACCCTGACAACACAGACCACCATGAAAACACTGTCCACCTATTAACCACTGTCACTGACCACTTTTTCTCCACCCTGACAACACACTCCACACAAACCTTACTATCCACCCTGACAACACTGTCCACTAACAATACTGTCCAACCTGACAACTCTGCACCCTATCGCCTGTCCTCACAACCCAACACTGCTCCCACCTGACAGCACAGACACCATGACAACACTATCCACCTGACAGCACTGTCCCACCCTGGCAACACTGTCACCCTAACTATGCTGGCCAGCCTGGCAGCTCTACCCACAACCCAGCACTGTCCCTCTGACAACACTGTCCACCTGACAACACAGACCACCATGACAACACTGTCCACCCTGACAACACTGTCACCCTGACAACACTGTCCACCCTGACAACACACTCCACCCCACAACCCAGCACTGTCACCCTGACAACACTGTCCACCCTAACAATACAGTCAACCTGACAACTCTACCTGACAGCACTGTCCTCTGACAATACTGTCCACCCTGACAACACAGACCACCATGACAACACTATCCACCCTGACAACACTGTCCACCCCTGATAACACTGTCCACCCTAACAATACTGTCAATCAGCAACTCTACCCTGACAGCACTGTCACTCTGTGTCCACTCTGACAACACTGTCACCTGACAACACAGACCACCCTGACAACGCTGTCCCACCTGACAACACTGTCCACCCTAACAATACTGTCCAACTGACAGCTCTGCCCTGACAGCACTGTCACTCTGACAGCTGTCCCACCCTGACAACACTGTCCACCCTGACAACACAGACCACCATGAAAACACTGTCACCATGGCAAGCACTGTCTACCCTGGTAACCTCTGCTGACAACAATGTCTACCTGACAACACTGTCCAACCCTGACAACACAGTCCATCACAACCTTTTATTCACCATATGCCTATTTCACCATAACACTGTCCACCTGACAACACTGTCCCACCTGACAACGTTGTCCACCCATACAACACTGTCCACCCTGACAACCTCCAATCCTGACATCACTGTCTACCCTGACAACACTATCTGCAACCCAACACTGTCTACTCTGACAACACTATCCCGCAAGCAACACTGTCCACCTGACAATTCAGCCACCTGAAAACACTCTATCACAACTGCTCTCTCCTGACAACAATGTCTACCATGAATGAATTCTAAATAATTAAGTAATCAATATATTCCAATTAAGAGAAATAAAAAAAGGGAATAAGAAAGCAAAAGAGATTATGAGGTTAAAGTTGCAAGAGAATCGAAGACCAAAAGGATTTTTCAGGTATACAGAAGTAAGATTAGGGACAAGATAGGCCCACTCAAAAGTTACTCGAGTCAGCTCACTGTCAGTGATAAGGAAATGTAGAATTTTTAACACTTCCTCTCGGTTTTGACACAGGAAGATACTAGCGATATTCCAGAAATAATAAATTATGTAGAACAGGACGATAGTAAACTATGCACGGTCAGGTTCATTGACATGGTCCTTGGGCAAATAGATAAATTAAAACCCTAATAACAAATCCCCAGGCACTGATGAACTTTATGCAAGGGTTCTAAAGGAATGTAAAGAAGAAGCTTACCAAACCTATAAGTAATCTTTTCAACATATCACTGCAAACTGGCATGGTGCCAGATAAGTGAAAAATGACAAATGTAATACCTATTTCCAGCAGGTGACGGGTCCTTAGCTTCTGAACTATGGGCCAATAAGCTAACTTCAATATTGGGAAAATTTATGGAATCAATAATTGCCATTGGAATTCGTAGCCATCTTGAAAAGCATAAATTAATCAACGAATCTCAGCACGGTTTACCAAAAGAGACGTTCTGCCTTACAAATTTGATGACTTTTTCCACTGGGTGACTGAGAGATAGATCATGGTAATGAATATAATATTGTGTATATGGACTTCAGTAAGGCTTTTTGATAGAGTCCGCATCAAGGGGACTGTTGAGAAAAATTAAGGCATACACGGAATAGGGGGAATTTTTTTCTGGATAGAGTCATGGTTGACAAATAGGCAGCAGATAGTTTGCATAAATGAGGAGAAATCAGTGAAGCTTCACAGAGTGGTGTTCCGAGGTCAGTATTAGGCCTGTTTATTCTTTACAATCTACATAAACGACATAGATGGGAATAAATAGCGACATAAGCAAGTTTGCCGATGACACCAAAATAGGCCGTCCAATTCATTCAAATGAGGACATTTAGAGCACTCCAGGAAGATTTGAATAGACTGATGCGAGTGGTGGGAGAAGTGGAAGATGCAGTTTAAATATAGCGATAATGCAAAGTTCTAAATATTGGACAGAACAATAACCATGGCACATATAAACTTAATAATGTAGATCTTAATACTACTAATGAAGAAAAGAGATTTAGGAGTTCTAGTTGTAATCTAAAACCAAGACAGCAGTACATAAGTGTTCGCAATAAAGCGAACAGAATCCTTGGCTTAATATCAAGAAGCATAACTAATAGGAGTCCTCAAGTTGTTCTTCAACTCTATATATCCTTGGTTAGGCCTCAGCCCGATGCTCTGCACAGTTTAGATCTGTATTACAGAATGGATATAAATGCTCTGGAAAACGTTCAAGGGTGGAACAAACTCCCGAGTACAGTTATAGAGGCTAAAACGTTGGTAGTTTTAAAAATAGGCTAGATAAATATAACCCAATTGGGCGCGGGTGGGTATGAGTTGGTCCTGACCCCGGCTTGTGCTACTAGGTCAGATGCCGTGCTTCTTCCTTAGCTGAATGTAACCTGACCTGGCTGGGTCGGGGCATTGGCTTAAGCCGGTTGGAAGGTGGACCTGCCTTGCATGGGTCAGTAGGCCTGCTGCAGTGTTCCTTCTCTCTGTGTTCTTTTATGATAACCTCTATCACAACCCAACTCTGTCTACCCTGGAAACACTATCTGACAACACTGTCCACCCCACAGCCAGCACTGTCCACCCTGACAACACTGCCTCACCCAACACAGTCCACAATGCAACTTTGTCACCTAATAACACTCCCCATAGCACACTGTCACCCTGACAACACTGTCCACTCTCACAACACTGCCCACACTGAAAACACTGTCCAGGTTTGAAAACCACTATGCTAACAAGCACTGTCCATTCTGACACTCTACACAAGCACTGTCACTGGTAACCTGTCCACCGCCTTTAACACTGTCAATCATAGCCTTACTGTCACGTTGAAGACATTCTATCCTGACTTCTCTGTTCAGTCATGGGAACACTTCCCCCCCAACACTTAAACCCTGAAAACACTATCTATCCCCCCAACACTTTTATCCTGAAACACTGTCCACCTGACAACACTGTAAACCCGGGCCCCCCAACACTGTCCCACCCCTCCCCCAAAACACTGTCCACCCTCAAAACCTTTTCCCCCCCAAAACACTGTCCCCCCAAAACCCTTACCCAACACTGACCCTCTGGCAACCTCTACCCCCCAACCTGTCACCTGACAACACTGTCCCCCCGAAAAAAGTCCACAATGAAAACACCTTTCCCCCAAATCTACCCCGACAACACAATCCACCTGGCAACACTGTCCACCCTTTCAGCCCCAAAAAAAACTAAAACACCCCCTCCACCCCCGCCCAAAACTTCCCCCCTCAAAAAAACTGTACCCTAACAACATGACCACTCTCCCCAAAACTGCCCACACTGACAACTTGTCCACGTTAAAAACACTCTATCTAACAACACTGTTCCCCGGCAACCTCTACCCTTAAAACACTTACCCTGACCCAAACTGTCAATCATGACAACACTGTCCCCGTTTACGCATTCTATCCTGACATCACTGTTCAATCATGGGGAAAAATTCCCTGACAACACTGTTCACATTGACAACACTGTCAACCCCGACAACAATGTCCACCATGACAACACTGTCCCCCTTGACAACACTGTCAGCCTGACAACATTACCCCAACAACAAACTATCCTGAAAAAAAAGTCCCACTGTCCCCCATGACAACACTGTCTAGCCCCCCAACACTGTCCACCCCAACAACAATCTATCAGACAACACTGTCAACCATGACAACACTGTCCACCTTTTTAACACTGTCTACAATGACAACACTGTCTACCCTGACATTCTATCCCCCCTACACTGTCCCCCCTGACAACCACCCTGACGACACTGTCCCCCCGACAACACTGCCCCCTTGACACCACTGTCCACCCCGGACACTGTTCCCCCCCCAACTCTGTTCACCCCCCCTCAACACTGTCCACCCTGGCATCACTGTCCACTCAAAACCCCCCCCCTGGCCCCACTTCCACCCCGGCCCTTTTTTTTCCCGACAACACTGCCCCCCTGGCAACACTGTCCCTCTGACAACATGTATCCTTACAACCTTCATCCTGACAACACTGTCCTCCCTTTCAACACTGTCCACTTGACGGGACTCTATCTGACAACTCCCAAACCCCCCTGACAACACTGTCCCCCCTGACAACACCTCCACCCTGAAAAAAAATGTCCCCCCTAACAACACTGTCTACCCTGGGAACACTGTGCACCCTGACTCAAATCCTGAAAACACTATCCTGCCCAAACCCCACCCTGACCCCACTCCATTTTGGCCCAAAACTTCCCCCCCTGACAACCTGTCCCCCCTGACAACTCTCTACCCTGAGAACACTGTCCCCCCCAACACTGTCACCCAAACACCCCGTCCCCAAACCCCCCGTCCCTCTGGGAACTTTTTTCCCCCCCCAACACTGTTCACCCCCCCCCTTCACCATGGCAACCCCTGTTCACCCCACAACACTGTCAATGCTGATAACTTTGTCTACCCTGGCAACACTATCCACTCTATTGTTTTTGTTGTTAAAACTGTAAATACTTGGGGGGAAAATACAAAATTTTAAACTTTTCCATTGTTTCTTTGCTCCCCCCTCCCACACTCAGGATAATAGGCCTGAACCTGAGGGGTTTTAAAGTGCCCGTATTTTTGTATCATTAGAGATGTGATGGTGACATATCGTGTATCACTACAGTGTTGGATGGTGGGGAAAAAGGTGTATCACTCATTGTTGATGGTGACGTTGTTTTTCACTACGATTTATAGTGACGTATGGTGTATCACTACAGTTTGAAAGGTTTACAGTATGGTGTATCTTGTGTTGATGGTGACGTATTTTATATCAGTGGGGGGTGCGTATGGGGGATCACTACAAAAGGTTTATGGTGACGTATAATGTATCACTACGTGGTGATGGTGACGGTATGGTGTATCACTACAGTGATGGTGACAGTATGGTTATCCCACAGTGGTGATTGTGACGTATTTTTGTCACTACGGGGATGGTGACGTATGGGGTATCACTACAGTGTTGATGGTGACGTATGGTTTATCACTCAGTGTTGATGGTGCAGTTTGTGTATCACTACAGTGGTGATGGTGACGATTTTATCCTACAGTGGTGATGGTGACAGTAACATATCACTGTAGTGATTGTGACAGTATGGGTTTTTACTACAGTGATGGTGACAGTATGGTGTATCACTACAAAGGTGTTGGGGGAAATAAAAGGGGGTACAGTGATATTGACAGTATGGTTTTATCTCTACAGTGGTGATGTGACTATGGTGTATCACTACGTATTTGGGGACAGTATGGGTATCACTGTAGTGATTGTGACGGGATGGGGTATCCCCCAAATGGGTGGTGACGTATGGTGTATCACTACAGTGATGGTGACGTATGGTGTATACTACAGTGGTGATGGTGACAGTATGGTTTTATCACCTTTGTGGTGATTGTGACAGTATGGTGCATCCTCAATTTGGGGATAATGACAGTATGGTGTGTCATTCAGTGATGGTGACGTATGGTGCATCACAAGTGGTGATGACGTATGTGTATCACTACAGTGGTTTTATGGTGACAGTATGGGGTATCACTACAGTGGTGATGTGACAGTATATTATCACTACAGTGGTGATAGTGACAGTATGGTGTATCCACAGTAGTGATGGTGACAGTATGGTGTATGATACAGTGGTTTATGGTAAAAATTTTGGGGGATCCCAAATGGTGATGACAAATATAGTGTATCACTACAGTGGTGATGGTGACGGGGTTTGGGGTTCACTACAGTGGTATAGTGGGGGGATAAATTTTTTCACTCAGTGGGATAGGGGTTTTGGTGTATCACTACAGTAGTGATGGTGCGGGATGGGGTATATACAGTGGTGATTATGACGGGGAAAGGTGTATCACTCAGTGATGGTGACGTATGGTGCATCACTAAAAAGGGTTTATGGTGGGGTATGGTGTATCACTACGGGGTTGATGGTGACATATGGTGCATCACTACAGTGGTGATGAGGTATGGTGTATCCCACAGTGATGGTGACAGTATGGTGCATACTACAGTGTTGATGGTGACAGTATGGTGCACACTACAGTGGTGATAGTGACAGTATGGGTATACTACAGTGATGGTTTACAGTATGGTTTCCCTCTCAGTAGTGATGGTGACGTATGGTGTATCCCCAGTGATAATGACGTATGGTGCATCACTACAGTGGTGATGGTGACGGGGGGGTGTATCACTCAGTGTGGGGGCAGTATAGTGTATCACTACAGTTGTGATGGTGACAGTTTAAAGTATCACTACAGTGATGGTTACAGTATGGTGTATCACTACATCGTGATGGTGACAGTATGGTGTATGACTACATGATGGCGACAGTATGGTGTATCACACAGTGATGGTGACAGTTGGTGCATCACTAAAGTGTTGATGGTGACAGTATGTGCATCACTAAAGTGTTGATGGTGACAGTATGGTGATCAATACAGTGGTGATGATGACAGTATGGTGTATCACTACAGTGATGGTGACAGTATGGTGCATCACTACAGTGTTGATGGTGACAGTATGGTGCATCACTACGTGGTGATGGTGACAGTATGGTGTATCACTACAGTGATGGTGACAGTATGGTGTACACTACAGTGGTGATGGTGACAGATACTGTATCACTACAGTGGTGATGGTGACAGTATGGTGTATCACTACAGTGTTGATGGTGACAGTATGGTGTATCACTACAGTGATGGTGACAGTATGGTGATCACTACAGTATGGGCAGTATGGTTCATCACTACAGTGGTGATGACGACAGTATGGTGTATCACTACAGTAGCGATGGTGACAGTATGGTGTATCACTACAGTGTTGATGGTGACAGTATGGTTGTATCACTACAGTGGTGATGGTGACAGTATGGTATCACTACAGTGATGGGACAGATGGTATCACTACATGGATGGTGCAGTATGGTGTATCACTCAGTGATGGTGACAGTATGGTGTATCACTACAGTGATGGTGGCAGTATGGTTCATCACTACAGTGGTGATGACGACGGTATGGTGTATCACTACGGTAGCGATGGTGACGTATGGTGTATCACTACAGTAGTGATGGTGACAGTATAGTGTATCACTACGGTGATGGTGACAGTATGGTGTATCCACAGTAGTGATGGTGACAGTATGGTGTATTACTACAGGTGTGAGAATGTCAGCAGTAGCAGTGTCACGCAGCGATGACGTCACTACCCAGCACACGGGAAGTGACGCTGGAGCTGACAGATGTGGATGATATAGTGAGTCATGCCTGTGACCTGGCCCAGGAGCTACAACCATCAGGAGGTGAGTCTTTCACTGTTGTTCTGTGTTTCCTTCAGTGTTGATGTGCTTGGTGTTGAGTGGTGAGTGACACTGTTGAGACACTGTGTGAGTGACACTGTTGTGAGTGATACTGTAGTGACACTGCTTTGAGTGACACTGTAGTGACACTGCTGTGAGTGACACTGTTGTGAGTGATACTCTTGTGACTGATGTGAGTGACACTGTTGTGAGTGAACTCTTGTGACACTGCTGTGAGTGACACTGTTGTGAGTGACACTGTTGTGAGTATACTGTCTACACTGTTGTGAGCGACAATGTTGAAGTGATACTCTTTTGACACTGCTGTGAGTGATACTGTCGTGAACTGTTGTAGCGACAATTTAGATACTCTTTTGACACTGCTGTGAGTGACACTTTGTGAGTGATACTGTTGTGACACTGCTGTAGTGACACCGTTGTGAGTGATAATGTTGTGCCTGTTGTGAGTGATACTGTAGTGACACTGTTGTGAGTGACAATGTTTTGAGTGATACTCTTGTGACACTGCTGTGAGTGATACCTGTTATAACACTCTTGTGAGTGACTCACTAAGTGGAACTGTGTGAGTGACACTGTTGTGAGTGACATTGTTGTGAGTGATACTGTTGAGACACTGCTGTGAGTGACACTGTTATGAGTGACGCTGTTGTGAGTGATACTGTTGATACACTGCTTGTTGTGACACTTTTGTGAGTGACATTGTTGTAGGATACTGTTGTGACACTGATGTGAATGACACTGCAGAGGTTATACTTGGGAGTGACACTGGTGTAAGTGACACTGTTGTGGGACACTGTTGTAAGTCACACTGGTGTAAGTCACACTGTTGTAAGTCACTCTGTTGTAAGTCACACTGTTGTAAGTCACACTGTTGTAAGTCACACTGGTGTAAGTCACCTGTTGAGTCACACTGGTGTAAGTGACACTTTGTGTGAGTGACGTAGCCTGAGTTAACCAAAAGGAGGGTGAGTTACTGCGTAACTTTCACTGGTAATGGTGGTTATGGATTACAATCGTGATGCTGGTCGTGATGGTTGCAGCAGTGATGGTGGTTGTAGTGGTTAGAACAGTGATGGTGGTTGTAGTGTTTAGGACAGTGATGGTGGTTGTAGTGTTTAGGACAGTGATGGTGGTTGTAGTGTTTAGGACAGTGATGGTGGTTGTAGTGTTTAGGACAGTGATGGTGATTGTAGTGGTTAGAATAGTGATGGTGGTTGTAGTGGTTAGAACAGTGATGGTGGTATGGTGGCTAGAACAGTGATGTTGGTTGTAGTGGTTAGAACAGTGATGGTGGTTGTAGTGGTTAGAACAGTGATGGTGGTTGTAGTGGTTAGAACAGTGATGGTGGTTGTGGTGGCTAGAACAGTGATGGTGGTTGTAGTGGTTAGAACAGTGATGGTGGTTGTAGTGGTTAGGAACAGTGATGGTGGTTTTAGTGTTTAGGACAGTGATGGTGGTTGTAGTGTTTAGGACAGTGATGGTGATTGTAGTGGTTAGAATAGTGATGGTGGTTGTAGTGGTTAGAACAGTGATGGTGGTAGTGGTGGCTAGAACAGTGATGGTGGTTGTAGTGGTTAGAACAGTGATGGTGGTTGTAGTGTTTAGGACAGTGATGGTGATTGTAGTGGTTAGAATAGTGATGGTGGTTGTAGTGGTTAGAACAGTGATGGTGGTAGTGGTGGCTAGAACAGTGATAGTGGTTGTAGTGGTTAGAACAGTGATGGTGGTTGTAGTGGTTGAACGTGATGGTGGTTGTGGTGGCTAGAACAGGATGGTGGTTGTAGTGGTTAGAACAGTGATGGTGGTTGTAGTGGTTAGAACAGTGATGGTGGTTGTAGTGTTTAGGACAGTGATGGTGGTTGTAGTGTTTAGGACAGTGATGGTGGTTGTAGTGTTTGGACAGTGATGGTGGTTGTAGTGTTTAGGACAGTGATGGTGATTGTAGTGGTTAGAATAGTGATTGGTTTGGGTTGGTAGGGGTTAGAACGTGAGGGTGGTTGTATGGTTAGAACAGTGATGGTGGTTTGGGGGGGGGTTTGGGTTAGAACAGTGATGGGGTTTTGGGGTTGGTGATTTTGGGGTTTAAACGGGGGGGGGGCAGTGATAGTGGTTGTAGTGGGGTTTTTTTAGAACAGTGATGGTGGTTGTGGTGGTTAAACAGTGATGGTGGTTGTGGTTTAGGGAAAAGTGAAATGGTTGGTTTTGGGGGGTTTTTTAGAACAGGGTATGGTGGTTTTTTAGGGGTTTGGGGGGGGGAAAAAGGGGGGGGAAATGTTGGTTTTGGTGGTTAGAACAGGATGGTGGTTGTAGTGGGCGGGGGGGGAAAACGGGATGGGGGTTTTATGGGAAAATTGGGGTTAGAACAGTGATGGTGGTTGACTGTTTAGGACAGTGAGGGGGGTTTGATTTTTTAGGACAGTGATGGGGGTTGATTGGTTAGGACAGTGATGGGGGTGAGGAAAGAACAGTATGGTGGTTGAGTGGTGGACAGTGATGGTGGTTGTGATGGTTAGAACAGTGATGGTGGTTGTGATGGTTAAAAAGTGATGGTGGTTAGAACAGTGATGGTTTTGGGGATTAGAACAATGATGGTTTTTTAGTGGTTGCAGCAGTGGTGTTTTAGGTGGTTGACATTGATGGTGGTTCCCAATGATTGTAGTTATGGTGATTAAAACAGTGAAGGTGGTTGTAGTGGTTACAGCAGTGATTGTGGTGATTGCAGAATGATGGTTGTAGTGTTGTAGATCTCAACAGACAACTCTTTTTATCATCATCAACAGACAACTACAGTTGTATCATCACCCGGTACTGGGACATCACGGACAGGATACGGTAACAGTGGTGGGCACCCAAAGACATGATCCATCACCTGCATCAACACAGTGTTGTGGTGAAGGATGAGTTGAAGTAGACACCAGCGCCCCATCACAAAACACCAGAATGACCTTCCCCGGCTGAAAAACCCCCAAACTGTGTTTTGGGCATGTGAGTGTAGCTGCTGACTTCACAGTAGCTGCTGCTGCTTCATGGTAGCTGCTGAGGGGCCCTTCATGGAGTTGCTGCTGATAACTTCACGGTAGCGCTGCATTCATAGTAACTGTTTTTTTCCTTCATGATAGATGTTGTTGTTTCCCTTTCCCGTAGCTGCTGCTCCCTTCATGGTAGTTGCTGCTGATGTCTTCATTAGCTGCTGCCTTCATGGTAGTTGCTGCTGATGTCTTCATGTTAGTGCTCGATGTTTTCAGGTAGCTGCCCCTTCATGGTGTTGCTGCGCCTTCAAATGCTACAATCACGGTAACACCTTAATGGTAGCTGCAATATTCTGAAAACCCCATGTTATCACAGGGATATCGCATTTTTATAACATTGTAGCTATCAGGGGAAAACATCAACTCCATGAATATGTTACCGTTATGGTAGCTATCATGAATATAACAGGGACCATGAAGATTGTTTTCCCTATTCAAGTTGATGTATTCATAACTCTGTTATAAAAAGCATATCCATGCTGGATAGACATCTCCAGAAATCTAGAAGGTCCTTACTAATCCTTCGCTCTGATTAACCATAGATAATTTTTAAATCACTTGTTTCTCTAGGCTGGAATATTGCTGTACATTAAAAAAATCTCCCAAAGCAGGTGAAATGGCAGATCTAGATAAACAAAAACTTTTTCTTAAAATAAGTTCCCTCCCCCTTAACATAAAAGCAATCATTACACTCGCTGGAATGGGGAGAGAGATACGTAATCACTTTCCTAATCTTCACACATAAACCTCCCCAAAATAAAAAACTGGGGAGGGGTAAAATACCCCATAATAGAAAACCCTTTAACAAGAGAAAACACAAAAAGTCCGCCCAAGATTTCAAAGTCTCGCCATAAGGGGGAAATTTAAAAAAACCCCCGGCTGCCCTTCAAAAGCCAAACCCCGTATTTTAAAATTGGGCCGGCCCGCAAAAGGCCGATTGATCAGGCCCTGATCCCCAAAGGGGGTCGTCATGGGTAGGGCGAGGGGGGTTGATCTTAAATTTTCAAAATATGTTCAATTTTTTCGGGATATGCCATCCCATGTAGGGCCCCCCCAGTGAACCGGGTTGAGGTTTTAACACAAAGGGGACCCGTCTTAAATCAGTATTGGTTTATTGACCAATCGGGGAAAAAAGTGGAACGGGGTTACTTGGGAAAATTGGCAGAATTGCATACCCGCTGGTTGAGTCGGTACCCCTCTGGATTCTGTTTTGCAATCTGCCACCGTGTTGTACACTTATTGTTCCATCTGTACATATTGTACAATTTTTCATATCTGTATATATGGATGAAGGCAACTATATCTTATAGTCTACTGCGGGTTTTGTTTGCTCCAATTCCGATTTTGACAGGTCTCACAGACTATTAATTACCTGTGTTTGTAATACCCAGACCCCTCAGGGAAGGTTCCTTGATGTTGGTGAGGGCTCTTGATCTAGGGAATTGGATCTGTGCTTCCCCCGAATTAAGCCTGAATTTTCCATTCTGGTTTTGTAACAGTTTGTCAGAATAAATTCTAATCCCTTACCCAATAAAGATACGAGACATTTTAATAGCCCTTTGTGATTCCAACTGGTTGATCTTAAACCAATTATAAATTTTAAAGATCTTTAATAAAAAAGGTGTCTAGGTGGACAATAAAAAATAATTTTTTATATAATTTAGTAGATAAGATCCTACACTTCTCTTGAGTATAATTGGATACATTAAATACACACACACCCCTTGTATATACTTACATTTTCATTTAAAGTATAACTCGTCATAGCTACATACTGGTTGATACTTAAGAATTGTACTGTTATGAAATTTACCCTCAGCACTATACTACTCAATGTACAATTTAACATTTTTTATTAAGACCCCTTTTCATTTCAAAAAATTGACTGACAACAAGTCCACAAATAGTTCCCCTAGTTTTTCTGGGCGTTTGAGTTTAGATTTTTTAGTAACATATAGGATGGAGTAAGTCAGGGGTTTTGTTGATTTTTGTCACCCAACACCCTGCATAACCCCCCAAGCACAGAACCCACTGCATAACCACTCGAAGCACAGCACCCACTGCATAACCCACTCGAAGCACAGCACCCATCATAACCACTCCTATCTATATGTAACAAGTTAAGGTTTGCGGGATCAAAAGGGCTTGTGCTTCAACCAAACAAACGCGACTGAATAATCTTGAGATAAGTGAAACTTTACTTTGCTGCTAGTGACTCAGTTAGGGGAGGAGCAACCTTATAAAAGTTAGGACAGAACCTGCGGTAATGCCCAGCCATCCCCGAAATATTTGGTTTCCCTTTTCCCTATCAAGTGACACTGAAAATGCAGAGATAAACGACTCTTAGCATCCCAAAAGGAACAGCCTCACCTTTTTCAAAAACCCCAGATATGTAAACTTTGGCTTTCCCAAACTACATTTGCCAAGTTAACTGTGGGAAATTGTAGTGTCCAGTCTCTCAAAACAAAAGGGTCTGAGGCGTGTCCCCAAATGTTGTTCCAGTCGTCACTGTACACCACTAAGTCGTCAAGGTAGACTTCCACTCTTCTAAGTTGTAAGACAACTCGTTCATCAGGCGTTGAAAGATGAAGCAGCATTACATAAGCTAAATAATGTGCGAGATAGTTAACAACCCATCTTGAACGGTGAAGGCTGACATTTCCTGAGCACATTTTAGTAAGGGGGGACTTGATAATATCCTCGTAAAGTCTGAACGGCTGACATACTGGGCTCCCGACACACGATCAATAAGGTCATCAATACTTGGTAGCGGGTATCCATCTGGTAAGTTAACAGAGTTCACTTTACGATAATAAGTGCACATCCTGAAACTACGGTCCGGTTTTTGGGGCTAAAATGCAAGGAGATGCCTATGGACTTTCTCCCCTCAATTAACCCATGAGATAACAGAAAGTCAAATTCTTCTCTCAGTGCTTTATGTTTTGTTTGATTCATCCCATAAGGTGATTGTTAATTTGGGGCTCATTACATGGGCTGCATGATTTTGTTTTTGGCTCTATGGGATCTTTTTTGGGGTTTTATATGGAAAATAGTGATTCATTGTGTTTTTATTCATCTCTATCACCAGGTTGTCAAGTTATACGGGAAAAGTTACTTTTTTCTTTTCGTATAACATAAATAAATAAGGGAAAATGGTATATTACCAATTAAAATGCTTACCTTATATTGAATTATATGTTAAATCTAATATATTTTTTATTATAATTCAGATTATTAATAAGTCTAGAGGCTGCATAAATTCACCAGACATATTTTGCTTGTCTGCGGGCCGTCCTCCTTCAGATCCCCAGAGCAACATTACACTTTGCTTATTTTGGCTGCAAACTTGGAGACCAGGACAAACCATCTGCATCACACAAAGCTTCCCCCAGTTGCATCAGGAAGCTCAAATGTGGTCAGTTGGAAAACTTAAATGTATGTTCTTTAGAGTATCAATGGTATGGCGGGAGCAGAATGAACCACCATGATGACTGCTACTTTTGTATGACTAAAGTAGCTGGATTCAACAAAAAAGACTAAAGATCGCATAATATACTCAAATATTCCTTCAGCAATAAGGGGTGTTCCACACTCTGAAGATATTCATGTCCTGTGCCATCTGAGACAAGGCAAATTTCATCAGTCTGATACCAGTGATTCTAAGGAGATGGAAGTAGACTTTAACCACCAACAAATGACGATCCCAAACCCTTTAACCAGGTTGAGCTCAATGACTTGGTAGAGACCTTTAAACCCTTTCCAAAAAAAAGTGCACAGTTACTTGGCTCTAGACTGAAG
The DNA here is from genome assembly GCA_009830355.1 of Cherax destructor. NCBI lineage: Eukaryota > Metazoa > Arthropoda > Malacostraca > Decapoda > Parastacidae > Cherax > Cherax destructor. The sequence continues at coordinate 25,536 of WNWK01021534.1, forward strand.
GAACACAGGCTTCTAGCTCCTGGAACAACATTCGCTTGGGGACCGTCATCGTGAACGGAATTCACTCAGTTCTTTGACAAAAGGAATCTTTAGTTTTTTTGTTCAAATATTTCTGGCTTTTTTTGAACACATGGGGATGTCATACAAAGCAGATGAATGGAGACTCTTCATTGATTCTTCTAAAAGAAGTTTGAAGGGTGTACTTCTCTACAATGGCAACACAGCTGCATCTGTGCCCAAATTTGGGCCCTAGTGTCCCAAAAGTCGAAACTTACGCAGATATGAAGACACTAATATCTCCAATCAAGTACCAGAATAACAATTTTCTCATTTGTGGTGATTTAACTCTTTACCAGGCCACGCATCAAATTTGAGACACCGCAACATTTGCAACCTATATTCTGATAATATAAGCAATTCTAAGACATTTATTTGTGTTCATTTGTCAAGTTTATTTATTTTAGGCGCCTCTTAAATACCCTCTATGGCAGAATCAAATATGAGGCACACCTGGCCTGGTAAGGTTAAAAGTTATTGCCCTCCTACTAGATCTTCAAGGCGCTCACCAAGTATCCCTGTTTTCTGTGTCTTTGGGATGGTAGGGCAGACAGCCAGCACTATGATAAAAGAATGGCCACTAAGAACCAGCTTCTTGCCAGAAATCACAATGTGAAAACTGTGCCACTAGTTGACCCCAAGAAAATTCTGCTGGCACCACTCCACATCAAATTAAGGCTTACGAAAAATTTTGTGAAGGCCTTGAACAAGAATGGAACTGCTTTCAAGTACCTTGAGTCAAAGTTTCCTCGTATAAGTGAAGGCAAGCTAAAGGCAGGAATCTTTGTTGGCCCTCAGATTCGGGAATTGATGAAGGACAAGCATTTTGATGAAGCATTAACAGGTGTCGAGGTGAATGCCTGGTTTTCATTCAACAGTTTTTCCCACAACTTCCGGGGAAACAGGCGCTCCCTAGAATATGAAAAAAATGATCCAAGACCTGATTTCAAGTTTCCAACAACTTGGGTCTAGAATTAGTGTGAAGACGCACTTTTTGCACTCACATCTTGACTATTTTCCCAACAATTGTGGGGACTACAGTGAAGAACAAGGAGAGCGGTTTCCATCAGGATATTTGCACCATGGAAACTCAATACCAGGGCAAATGGAATGTCAGCATGATAGCGGATTACTGCTGGTCATTGAAACGTAATGGTCTCGATGCACAGCACAAGCGAAAATCAAGTGGTCCTCCTTCCTTTGATTCAATATGGAGCTAACCATTAAGAGCATATTTTTTTAATAAAATAATTTGATTTAATTCAGGTTGATTTGGAATTCATATGTTCTTAAAACTAACAGAATGTGCTTTTCCATGATTACTTGCCTAATTTTAATAAAGTAACAATTTATTAAAAATTCACATTTTTATTATTATTCTTAATTTGTATTTTATTCAAAATCCTTACGTGATAGAGCAAAATGATTTAGATATTTACAGTCAGCAGCCCAATAATATATAAGATCGCAACCATGAATAAAAATGAAAATTAAAAACATTCCAAATGCAGACCAGTATTGGTCCTCTGCTCAGAACCAAACTAGGTTACCATATAGTTGTTTACTATTATGGATGCAGCAACACGCTATCCAGAAGCTTTTCCTATGAAAAAAAATAGTGTCAGTGCTATTGTGGAGATTAATGAAGTTTTCTCCTAAGTTGGATTCCCACGAGAAATACAGTCAGATCAGGGATCCAACTTCACTTCTAGATCTTTCGAGAGGCATTATCCCACCTAGGAAAAAGTCTGTAATTTCAACCGCTGTATAATCCCTGTGGTTTAGCGCTTCTATTTGATTATAATAATAATAATAATAATGTACTTTCAACCAGTTATAACACAGAGTCACGATGTGCTCTAAGAGATTTCATCAGACTTTGAAGTCTAGATGAGAGCTTATTGTGAACATTTTTCCAGAGACTGGGATGAAGGAATACCTTTTCTTCTGTTCGCTATGAGAAAAAGTGAGCAAGAAAGTCTCGGGTTTAGTCCGTTTGATTTAATTTTTGGACACCGGTGAGTGGTCCTCTTGCTGTGTTGAAAGACGTGTGGACAGGAAAATCAAATCCATCATTGAGCACATCACCTTCATTAATGCAGAAGCATTTGAAAGCTGCTAGAGAGCTGGCTTCAAAAACTAATTTCGGCCCAGGCTAGAATGAAGCAACAGTATGATAAACATGCTGTCTCTCGATCCTTTAAAGCAGGAGATAAGGTGATGGCTCAGAAATTAGTACCAGGTCATGCTCTACATGCCAGGTTTGATGGTCCCCTGGAAGTAGTGAAAAAGCTTAGTGACGTGATCTGTTTATTACACACGCCTGGGATGAGAAAATCAAATCATGTGTACCACGTCAACCTACTCAAGGCATACTATGCTAGTCCTTACCTACTTCATCTGCACTACCTGTGTCAGAGGAAGAACACGTCATACCTCTATAGACTACTAGATGATTTTCTTAGTGAACCTTGAAATTGATAAAGCTAGTGATATTAGACACATGATTGTGCAGTACCTTGCAGTGTTCAGCGATGTTCCTAAACGTTGTACTCTGGGAGTTCACGATGTTGATGTACAGGGTGCATCACCAATTAACAATCGCTTTATAGAATGAGACCAAGAAAACATAAAGAACTGAGAGAAGAAGACTATTTTTTATCTCATGGACTAATTGAGCGGAGTAAAGTCCTTGGCATCTCCGTGCATTTTAGTGCCCAAGTCTGACGGTAGATTCAGGATATACAATGATTCAGTAAAGTGAACTCTGTTATCTTGCCTGATGGATATCCCCTACCTCGCATTGATGACCATATTGATCGCTTGTCAGGGAGCACAGTATGCAGATACACTGGTGTGCAGATCTACAAGTATGCAGATACACTGGTGTGCAGATACACTGGTGTGCAGATCTACAAGTATGCAGATACACTGGTGTACAGATCTACAAGTATGCAGATACACTGGTGTGCAGATCTACAAGTGTGCAGATACACTGGTGTACAGATCTACAAGTATGCAGATACACAGGTGTGCAGATCTACAAGTATGCAGATACACTGGTGTGCAGATCTACAAGTATGCAGATACACTGGTGTGCAGATCTACAAGTATGCAGATACACTGGTGTGCAGATCTACATGTATGCAGATACACTGGTGTGCAGATCTACAAGTATGCAGATACACTGGTGTGCAGATCTACAAGTATGCAGATACACTGGTGTGCTGCTCTAGTACATGGGACATATGTTATTATAGTGACAGAGACATTCTATGGTAGAGGAGATGGGAGTTTTGAAGGATCGTCTGCAAGACTTGCAGAATGAAAGATTTCATGTGACAAGGGTGAGAGGTGGGTTAGAGGAGGTCTTGTGGGGCGACAGCCCATCGGCCTGTGTGCTCCGGCGTTTTAGGAAGCGGCAAAGGGACATGACTATGATGACTTTGGAGGTGTGTCAAGATTTGGGGGGTACAGGAGGGGGACAATTGCTGAGGACTACGGAAGGGATAAGTAACTATGTAGATCACTGGGTGAGGGAGGGAACAGGCTGTAATAGGGGAGGGAATTGCTTGTCTTGTCAGTAAGGAAGACAGGATGGATATGGAGGGTGAGATTAGTGAGGAGATGTGGGAGGCAGTGCAGGGTTTGAGCAAGGGTAAGGCACCTGGATTAGATGGTCTCCCTAATGATTTTTATGTGCATAATTGGGACACCTTGAGGGATTGCTTAGTAAGGGTGTTCAATTGCATGAAGAAAGGGAAGGTATTGGGAAGTATGCAAAACACAGGGGTTGCGGTTTTGGTGAAGAAAAAAGAGGAATGTAGGACAATGAAGGATTATAGATTTATTACTTTAATATGCGCAGATTATAAGATCTTTGCAAAGTTCCTAGGTAATAGGCTTAAAAAGGTTTTGGGGAGGATCTTGCATAAGGGGCAATGTGGACTTCTGGGTAGAAGCATGGGAGTAAGTCATGGTAAAATTCGGGATTTTATTGAAGGTGCAGAAGAGGGGGATGGGGTTTGGGTATTGATTGGAGTGCGACTTACGATAGCGTGGAAAGGTGCATGTTGTATGATATTATGAGACAACAGGGTTTTTGGGGACGAACTAGTAGGCTGGGTAGAGACTGTATGGGGGAGCTAGGGTTAGGGTGCAGATAAATGGTAGGTTGGGTAGGGAGGTGCCTATGGATAAGGGATTGAGACATGGATGCCCCTTGTCTCAGATCTTGTTTGCATGCCTGCAAGACCCCTTTTATCGCTTCATTTCGGTAGGGGTGGGTGAGGGGAGGGAAGGGGATGCAGGAATTGTTGGATATGTGGATGATACAATGGTGCTGGTGAGAATGTAGAGGGGGTTTGAGAATGTGGGGCGTATTGTAGGGATTTTGGGAAGGCTACTGGCATGAAGGTAAACTATGCAAAATCTAAATTGTTGGATGTAGGTAGGAGGGAGAATATGGGAGGGGCAGGGATGGGTAATGGTGGATCAGGTGAAGATCTGTGGGGTGGTGTATAGGGTGGATCGGTGGTGGCTCGAGAGATTAATGCAGAGATGGTGGTGCGGGGAGGCAATTAAGTTTTTTGTAAACTGTGGCACATAGCTGGGGTGTTCCCCATTGTTTTGAGATGTAAGAAACTTGCAGAAGGGCTTTACATTATATTTGGGGTTATAGGAGGGCGTGGTTGCAAGCATTATGGTGGTTAGGGAGCCGAGGAGGATATCCAGCGAGTCTTTTGGGCAGGGGGGTGGGGGAGGTGCTGCAAAGGGGTGCGTATACCGGTTTATGATTGGGAAAGGGTATATGGAAAGGATTAAGGAAGTTGTGGCTGAAACCCCGGTCGGGGTTCATGTATAGGTTTCTATTGGGCATTGTGGCATCGAAGGCAATTTTGTAAAGCATGGGGATAGGGGTGGGAGGTTCTGTGATAGGTGCAGGAGGAGGATACAGCATACCATCGGTATATTTTTTTCCTTTTTTTGCATAGTGCGTGAATGGTTTGGGAAGGTGGGCCGTAGTGTGGGGGAGAGGGGACTTTCAACCTTGAGGGCTTTAGGGTTTAATGTAGGAGGGGTGGGCGGGAGGTGAGGAGGGCGGTCTTGTACTTGGTGGGTGACTACATGTATGTGTTTTGGGGAATGAGGGAGGAGTCGGGGTGTAGAGTCAGAGCCATGGCAGCTGTGGTTTATAGGACAAAATGTAGAAATAGGGATCTTTATGGTAAAAGTGGGATTCGGCCTTTTCAGGGGGTTTTTCGGGATCTGTCGGTAGTGGGGGACTTAAAGGGCGGGCCCGGAAAAGGGGTGTATACATGGTGGGGGGAAAAGGAGTGTGAGAGAAGGGGAGGGGAGGAGGGTGACGGCAGACTGGGTTGGGCATCTGCACGTGACTGGGGAATGTGTGGTTATCGAGGTTGGGGGTGTACGGCATGGGGAAACCCTATGGGGAAAGAAAGTGTCATGGGAAACCCGTAGGGGTTTGTCATAACCTCTGGTTTGGTGATTTTGTTCTGGGATAGGCTTGATTCCTTTCTAGTGTCTTACTATGAGAAGGACAGATTGGGTTTTTTGATGATATGTTGACAATAGTCTCCCTTCCGTTAGCTCGTGTTTGTATGGATGCTACATGGTTCCTTGTATGGATGCTACATGGTTCCTTGTATGGATGCTACTGGTTCCTTGTATGGATGCTACATGGTTCCTTGTTGGATCCATGGTTCCTTGTATGGATGCTAAATGATTCCTTGTGGGGGAATATTCTTCAGCTTTACTATGCAGCATCCTCGGGAAAGTTTTCTTTCCTTTCCCGGTGTTATTGTCTTGTATCGCTTGTACCGGGAATTGAGGTGTGTGTGTGTTTTAATGTTGGTTTTTCTGTTCTTCTGACATGGTTTGTTTTGTTTGAGTATTTTCTTTGCATTTTTCCTGTATATTTTAGGTAGCCGGTGGTCTGGTGGCTAGAGCTTTTCGCTTCACCACGGGGGGGCCCGGGTTTTGTTTCCCCGGCTTGGTGGAAACATTTTGACGTGTTTCCTTACACCTGTTGTCATGTTCACCTAGCAGCAAATAGGTACCTGGGTTGTAAGTCGACTGGTGTGGGTCGCACCCGGGGACAAGATTAAGGACCCCAATGGAAATAAGACAGACGGTCCTCGAGGGCGTACTGACTTTCTTGGGTTATCCTGGGTGGCTAACCCTCCAGGGTTAAAAATCCGAAGAAATCTTATTTTTATCTTATGACTGTTGTTTTCAAGGTCCTGGTGTGTGTAGTTGTGAATAAAACCCAATATTTGTTTTTTTGTATTATGTTTGTTTCTTTTGTTGTGCCTTATATATCTTATGGGTTTGTATGAAATAAAGTTTTTGGGGTGGTGTCTGTACAATTAGGACTTAAAAAATATTATGCACCTGGTGAGGATAAATTTTGTGAAATTATGTCATAATGTTTTTTCTTTAGGTTTGTGTACTATCCCCTTTGGGGGTATTATTTCCCCCGGGTTTTGTCATTATTTTCCTGTTCATGAAGATTATATAATGAGTTATTTTGTTTTGTGCTTAGTGTATTTCGCCTTCTGTATAGTTTTATGGTGTAAATACTTTGGGGAATACTTTGTTTTGCCTTTCAAGATCAGGCAGGTTTGTGATTGTAATTATTTCAAACTCACTTGTTTCTGTATTTACATGTGTTTTGTATGTTTTTTTTTTTAATAATAAAAAAACACTAACCCGAAACATGTACCGACACATATTGATCCTATAGAGGCATACCCCCCGGACACAGTAATATAATGATTCTCATATAAAATTTCCCTTGCTTATCCCAAAGACAAAACCCCTTAATCATTAATACAAATCCTCCCACTCCTTTGATGTTACATGAGTTTCATAAAAGGGACAATATATTTGACCATATTGGGATCAATGATGAACAACAACACATAGGCATCCCCACCATTACACACATAAGCCTCAATTTTAAAAACATCTTCCCAAAATACGAAAGCCTCGCTAGTGTAGAAGCACCTTAGATCATGTCCAACATGTCATTCCTTCTAGTCATGCCCCCACTGAAAAAACACAGTTTTTCCCCAAATCCCGAAACCCCCAATCCACACAACTCATACCATTATACCTTTAAAGGGAAAAACCCCCCCTTTTTTTGGGGGGTGGAAAAAACCCTCCTGTCATTACCCCTTACATTCACCCCCCTTTTGCACCCTCACTGTGAGATTCCCATAAGCTTCCCGTAGGTCCACCTCCCATTTTTTCTTTAGTATGGCATTTGGCCCCATAAAAACCCCCCAATCAGGACCCAATGTGCTCGTCACCCCCCCTCAATCTCTTGCCCATGATTAATAAATGAAATCAGTGACCAAGTATACTACCGTCTGTTGAATCCGCTTATCCATCATCCCTACATCCCAAAATTTAAGCCCTCAGCACAATTGACCCCCAGCAATCCTAACACCTGCCCAAACCACTCCCTCCCTTTCCCCAACCAATCACAAAAATTCACTAAAGATAAGCAGTCCTTCCTCCCCCCACAATGTGCAACCACTCCCTTCCAAAAATTCCCCCGGGTTACAACACCGCCCCAGATGGAAGAATTCCATGCAAGGGAAATTAAAAACTACTTCCCCCCCTTCGGAAAACCCTGGATTCCCTCAACAGGCCCCCCACTTCTCCCCAAGCATCGTAGGGTATACGCTCTCTCCCCAAACCCCCGATTCCATGCCCCCTATCCCAAAACCCCGCCTCATCTTCCCTGGTTCCCGAATCACTAACATAGATCCAACATGTCTCGATCCTTTCTCCTTACCCCTCCACCATCTGCCTAAATCCTCGTGAATCCTCTTCAACCAACCCTCACCCCTCCCACTTTCCCTCATATAACACCTCTTCCCCATACATGCTCTTTAACTGTCTATCCAAAAGGGAAAAAGCCCTCCCGGGTATTGGGAACGGGGCACCCTTTTTTGGGCCCCCAAGCCTGGACCCCATATAAACCTAAAAAATTCTCCCCCAAAAACCTTACACATCACAACCCCCCATTGGATATTCGGGCCCCATGTGCCACAGTTTACTATAGATCAATGTATTTACCACAATTACCCTCTGATGTAAAAAGGGTTTAAAATTTGCCCCCTCTTAAACTCGTCATTCGCTCCCCGCTCCATCCATTACCCTCTCTGAAAATTTACCACTTTCCCTCCCCCACTTTCCCCATGTATACCACTCTCAAATCCCCCTTTCCCGACCCCCCGCCACTAAGCCCCCCCCCCCCCCTTCCCACATCCATATTCAACAATTTCTCCCCATTAATCTTCATACCTGTTGGCCCTTCCCCCAAAAA
>WNWK01021535.1:0-33950 GCA_009830355.1 Cherax destructor
CCTCGCTCCACTTCCCGGGCATGGCAGCATGCACAATGCCGTAAGCTCCAAATACTTCGCTGATGTCCACTGAGTCCGATTCAAACGGCACATTCTTAACCCTAATCCAAGTGTAAGTATGCAACATGTCTTTCAGTCGTACTTGTAGGCCAGAATGTTCCGTATAGACTCTGTCTTGATGGCGGTCGACAGTCCTTTCGTACACCTCAGCTGTTAAGAGTTTTACAAAGACTCTATTAACGCCGTTGAGCGCCACGCCATACAAATCTGCAGTCTCCAAACCATAGACGTCTCTTAATATGTTTGGCAGAACTGTAGCCGGTTGCAAAGCCCCAGTCACCATATCTATACAGACTGTGTTCATCCTGCGTCTGCTCGCCGTCGCCATGTTTACAGAAAATTAAGATATCGTTGATCACCGCTAGGTGGCAGCCCAGGGAACAGCACTCCCGCACCCGACAAGAGCTGGGTGGCCAATGTCAAACTAGGAATTAGGCCCCAAAATGTTTAAGAGAGTTATATTTGTAGGCATATTTATAATTTATGTTTCATCTGTTACAAGCAAATTTACGATATTTACTTAAAATGACTGATATTTTATTTTCGCTAATAAGATACTTTAATATATCACGTAAGCAGACAATCAACACAGTGTTCCAGCAAGTGATCTTGGGGCTGACCACACACTTTGCATAGTTTGATCATCGTGTGTGTATATGCTAAGCCTGACTGTTACATCATCAGTCAGAATGCTTATTACATTGCAAGTTGATCTGTAAATGAGCTTATCTACGTTTATCACAGTGATTTATAAAGCGACTCAGTCTTCTATCTGCATTACTTTGACATTCAGAATAATTATTTACTTCACTCCTAATACTATTTCTATGAAAACAAAAGACTCAGCGGGCGTTGCAACATCCCCCCCCAATGAAAAACAGTGGCTCCATGAGTAAGCTAAGAGACAACACAATAATTGTCAGGGGCCCAAGACTGTTCAACTGCCTCCCAGCATACATAAGGGGGATTAACAATAGACCCCTGGCTGTCTTCAAGAAGACGCTGTACAGGTACCTAAAGTCAGTACCTGACCAGCCGGGCTGTGGTTCGTACGTCAGTTTACGTGAACCAGCAGTAACAGCCTGGTTGATCAGGCCCTGATCCACCGCGAGGCCTGGTCACAGACTGGGCCGCGGGGGCGTTGACCCCCGAAACCCTCTCCAGGTATACAGAATGCCTGGCTTATTTAAAAAAAATTATATTAAATTCAGGGTTAAATTTAATTATGCTATCACTGTTACTAGTAATGCCGAATTCCTTCCTTATATTATGGACCTTGGAAATCCTAGGACAACCAAGACTTTCTGAGGGCTTCCCTTTGCATTAGCTTCAAGAGCCAAGATGTTTATTTATCTAATATTAACTAGAGATCACCAGTAGATACATATATATATTCATAATAGCAGCAGCCTATGTTTTAGTGAAGCCGCAGCTTCCCGCTTCTTGAGTTACACGCGCACTCAACCAGAGCAAAGCCCTCAAATTACACCTTTACTTTTAACCTCCGCTTTCCCGACTCTAATATAATGGCCGCCGCGATGCCCCGGCGCCCGATTCCCCTCCTAAAAGACCCTCTGATTATTGGGTATTGGACATTTCGGTATTTTTAACGCATTACATCGTGGTGGTTTTTATTCACATTAGTTTGAGGGAGAAAGCAGAGACGTATGTTTGGGAGGAAAGCAGGGACGAGTATTTTGGAAGAAGGAGCGACGTGGATATTGAAGGAGGGTAAGCAGCGACGTGTTTATTGGAGGATGGAAGCAGCAACGTGCTTACTGGAGGATGGAAGCAGCGACGTGAGCACCGGGTGCTCATGATGGTGTGAACAGGAAGCGGTAATGATAGTCATTATAACTGAAAACATGGAACCAGACTCCAACAAATGTAAATCGATAGGTACAATCAGCGAGTACACAAAGACACTAAAAGTAAAAACAGCGAACCTTAAGGTCATCTTAACGAAGAGCAGAAATAGGCATCTTTAAACTACAGCCAAGTGTTCTTGACCTATGTATTCTTGAAGGTACTGGAGTAGAACATAAAAAGTAGCTAACACCTGGAGAGGAATCAACAGTTTCAGGGACAGGCTATCTATCTTCTTTCATGCTTCTACTTGGGTTCCGTGACGGGGTACTCTTGATAATTTAGGTAGGAATGGTAGGTTTTGTTGCTATCACATGTTACTTTGAAGCTGCATTTGCTTTTTGTCTCTACCATGTTGTTTTCCACTCAGTTCCACTAACCGAATAATGTGTTTCCTTACATCGCTGTAGTTTATCTGGGTTTACATTTTAATTCACATTCGCTCGTCTGGTTCGCCCCATGGTATATTGTTTATAAACACTGTTTATTCTCAGGTTTGACAATTTCCTATGATATATACTGACTGTCTTGTCTTTTCTCCCTACTTTCCATTATCATTTCTTTGAATTATAACAGATGGATTTTTTTTTTTTAGCATTTCTCGAACGTGTCACCAATATCTTAACATTTCTCATATTCTTCCTCAGGTTGTATTATTCTCATTATTTTCGTACTATAATATATGGGAAAATTGTGAGGAATGATTCTATTTCTCTTGGTAGGCCCTTTACGAGCACTGGAAATAGGAGGGGTCCAAGAGCATACTTTGAAGGATCACAGTGGTTAGAACAGCCAATTTAATATCATTCCCGTTACTTCGGCTTGCTCTTGTAAATCTTTATAACAGTCTTTGTGGGATTATGGCAAAAATCTTCGTGCAGTCTAGGAAAATACAATCTTCTTAAACTACTTTTTCTTGTATGTAGATAAAGACATATGCACAGTTCATGACATTTAGTGAAGAAACGTTTCGCCACAAATAGTTTCTTCAGTGTTAATACAGAGACAACTAAGAAACAAGTATTTATAGAGGCGGGAGTAAAGTGGCAAGCTGTGAGGGCAGAGGTGGTGGTGGTAGTAGTAGTACAACTGAGGTGAGACGGGTTGGGTTTGGGAATGACCTGTCAGCAGTGAACATAGTTAAAGTGCTCCCTCATGCAGACGTGACGGTGCTGCCTGGTGTCATTTCATGGCAGTGTCCAAGTCGGGTAGTAAGCGGTGGAATGATGCTGACCCTGCTTATTACTGTGTTGGAAACCTCTTTGGCTAGATTTTCCGTTCCTGGGTCCTCCTTATTGCTCTGTAATAACTCCTACACTTTGAAAGTGGTCTGTTAAATTTCTTATTAATCACTTCACCACCTTGAGTGACACTTGCCAGGGACATTGGTCTATAATTTAGTACCTACTATTGGTTAGATGTTTTTCTAGACTGAAATTACCCTTAATGTTTTCAAGAGTTTGACAGTTTCTGTATCCGGCGCCATATTAAATATTCATGATAAAAGTCTTGAATATTTAATATGATATTTCTGGTCCTCTTGTCTTTTGATGTGTCCAGCCCTAATAGCAGTCACTTAACTTCCCCTCTTACTGCTTCATATCTCCCAAAGTTCTCTGTTTTTTTCCCCTCCTTATTTCTAGTAGTTTAGAGCGGTTACATTTTCTCTTATAATGACACTGAAATCTTTTCTCGAGTTTCACCTAGATTTTTTTGTTAATTCACCTTGATTAGGCCTTCATCTCTCTGTAGCCTAATTAATTGATCCATGACCATCATCGTGTGCGTGTGTGTGTTCTCGCATGTTATTTTAAATACTATATTTATACTTTATTTTCTTTAGCTTGCACCCACCGGACATTTTTCTTGGTCTTACATGCTCTTCTAAACTGTTCTAACTCTTTACTGCTTCCTGGGGGTATAATAAGACTTATTAAAACATACGGATAAACACTCAAATATTACTGAGGTAAGAGAAATTCTTGCTTTCTGTGTCCCGGAAAAAATGTAATTCCTTGCTCTTATTATTTATTAGGAATGAATTTGCCCTTTCCTGTCTAAGCTTAAGAATTATAGTTAATTGCTTCACGGAACCAGGAGCTAAATTAATCCTCGCAAAATTGCATTCGAGATAGAAATGCTAAGAGAGAGATCCGGCAAATGAATACTATCTTATTGAACCAGTAAATGAGTAGAACTATTTTATAGAACCGATAAAGAGCATCACAGAACCGACAAATTAACAGGACTTCCTCACAGAACCGACAAATTGGTCAACTACCATTACTGAGACGTCATCATGAAAAGTTATGTGTAAGACTACCACGCAGAGGAGTCAAATATCGTGACTTTTTTTTATTTATTTAAAAACACATATATACATAACAATCCAATAAATGGCCAAGAATAAATCAGGCTCATATAAACAAAAACAAGCAAACAGAACAGAAATAAACACATCTGTCAATATATCCTATAATAAGAACCCGTGCCAAAAGCACATAAAAAACAAAAAAATGTCCATCCTACTACCTATCCTAGCTAAATTTTCTATACAAGAACATAACACACTGTCAATGAAACTGTACATACACTGTCTCAAAAATACAGTAAAATTAAACCTTTGGTTACATATCCTACTTCTTCCCTACCACAAAACGCAGTACAAAGGCATGATATAACATAAACCTTAAACTTTCTGCCTATAAAACAGTTGTTGCACAATAACACATAAATACAACTGACCCCCGTAACAAGGGTCACACCACAACATCATCTTAAATAAGAAATACATTAACATCAAGCCATCACTACCATAGACAACACTGTCTACAACACAACGTCACACTCCCACACCGGAGAATAAGTCCACACAAAACACATTTGTGTTGCATACATATACAAACACTCTAGAAAAAAACATAAATATGCAGAAGCTGCACAGAATGTAAATTCAAACAAAAGATAGTAAACACATACAGTATACAGTACTAAAAACGTTAAACCTAAGAAATACATAGCAAAACATCAACTTAATCCTACATGAATTGCCACAGATACCTAGGCCAACTGCACCCAAGCACACCTGCACACTGACGGTTGTCTAACACTTAATACCTCCTAACCTCAAACCTGCAAGCTGCCAGCACATCACCACCGACAAATCCTACTACTTGATCTTTAGAATATTACACTACTACATCCTAGAGGAAAACCCCATGCGTCCATGACCCTATGACCCCCAAACCAACATCACTCCAAGTCTGAGTCAACACACACCTGAAAAATTACCTACAACCCCATAAAACCCTGAAACGTCCAAAATCCGGACACCCACGATACCACCCCGACCCAACCCATCCTAGCTTCAACCCTGTATACCCACGCCTAACCAACCACACATCAATCAACCAAACTATAACCTAGTCAACCCCTTCCCAACATGCCCAACCTCCCCCTCCCCCACTCTACCAGGCCCCCTCGATTGGCTCCTACGTCATCCCCAAAACTCTAAAAGGGACACCACTGTCATTGTTCTATAACCCTCAGAGAAAGCCTCAACCCAAGTTCTCCCATACAAACCCTGATTCCTACATTTCGTCCTGTAAAAATGTGCCGCCAAGGCACGAACCCGCCTCCCACCCACTACCTCGCACATACCCCACGACACAAATATGAAATCAACCACCAGGTACATTAACCCTCTATGTACATTTTCACCAAAACCACCAATATCCAGGCTTAAAGCCCCTAACATCGAAAGCCCACCCCCACCCACACTCCTAAGAACCCGTCCAAACCATTCCCGTACCCCGCCTAAATCTTCACAAAAATACACCGCATGGTACGACGTATCCAAAAACCCACATCTCAAACAAGTACCCTCACTTGCTAAACCCATTAAAAACAACTGCGCTTTAGAAGCCAAGATTCCATGTAGGAATCGAAAAACCGTCTCCCTAACCTTCGCCCTCAGCCTCAACTTCCGGAAACCTACCCAAGTCGCCCCCCAATTATACTTTGGGTTCTCTGCTACCCCTGCACTATACCCCCCCCCCCAAGCTTGTCCAAAACCCCACCCAAAACCCCTTGGCTCTCTGACGACTAGTAAAACCCTCAACATTGCCTCACATAAACTCAGGTCATGTCCACTCCACCACCTCCGTACCTCACGCATGACCACTCCCACCTACTTACCCCCACCCCTCCCTCCTCCACATATCTCTGCTTTACATATATCCCTATAAGCCTCCTATGTAAGGGTATCAACCAAACCTCCCTTACTAACCGGCATCATGACAACATTCACTATCATAACCCTCTGCATTAACGTCACATCTCCCGGTCTCCATCCCTCATTCGCGCTATTGTCGCCGTTACCACCTTAGAAGAATTTTCATCCCTCGCCCTACTCGCATCATTACAATAAATTATCCCACAAATTTTCAAGCACTCAACAACATGCCAACCATACCTCTTCCCCAAGTCCCCGCCCACCCACGTCCCCACCTCTAACAATTTAGATTTTACCCTGTTAATCCTCATCCCCGTAGCTGCCCCAAAAACACTTATAATCCTCCCTATAGCATCTAACCCCTCCCACCCACCTACGAGAATTGTTGTGTCATCAACATAACCCACTATTCCTGATGCACAACCAGGTACCTGACCCTCCTCCCCTACCCCCTTCGATACTAACCTATAAAAAGGGTCCTGTAAGCATGCAAACAGAATTTGCGATAAGGGGCACCCCTGCCGCAAACCCCGCTTCATGTCCACCATGTTTCCCACCCTTCCATTCACTTGAACCCGCACCAAAGCTCCCATCCATCCACAACGTTTAAACCCAACCCACTACTTCATTCCCAAAACCCTGCTTACGAAGAATGTCAAATAACATATTCCTATCCACACAGTCATAAGCCGTTTCCCAATCAAGCCCTAAGACCCCACCCCCCTCTCGACCCTCAATGAATGCCCTAATCCTACCATGCCCATTCCCCATACACCTCCCTGGTATGCCATACTGACCACACTCTATGATCGAATCCAAAACCTTTTTAACCCTATTACCGAAAATCCTTGCAAAGATTTTGTAATCCGCACATAAAAGTGAAATAGCTCTGTAATCCCTAATCGTTTCCACCAATTTCCCCTTAGGCACTAAAACCACAACTCCAGTGCGCTGATCCTCACCCATATACCTTACTTCCTTCAAACGATTGAAAACTTTTGTCAAACATTCCTTCAACACTCCCCAATGTTGAACATAAAAATCACTAGGTAAGCCATCGACTCCCGGCGCTTTATCCATCTGCATCCCCTTTACCGCGAACCACACTTCGAATGGCACATTTCAAATCCGTATATAAGTGTAGTACCGGGACACATCTCGAAGCCGTACCTCTAATCCCGTGTATACGACAATCCTCTTCTTCTGATACGTTTCAACCACTCGCTCATATACGCTGGCCACTGCAAACTTGACAAAAATCCTTGACGAACCGTTGAGAGATATTCCAAATAATTTTTCAATGGATATCCCTAAAGAATCCCTCAAAACAGCTGGGAGGAGAACATCTGCGTTGCTTGGGTAAATCGCGCCCTGCAACACTTCAATACAGACAGTATTGACACGTCGTCTGCTCCACCATGTTGATGAAAACTACCAGTTCTCAACTCCACCGCTAGGGACCAAAAACAAGCACACCCGCACTCCGCAAAGGCTGGGCAGCGAATGTGAATATCGTGACTGGCCAACCTCAGACAGCAAATGAATAACTGACCTGCGTTACAGAATCACAGTTTAAGATAACTTTCTTTTTTTGCTTTCAGACCCAGATCGTCACTGTAAACCCTAAGATGGGCTAACTACGTCGGGTAAGTGTGGTTGATATTAATGCTACACTGCATTAAATCATGGGAATTTGTGCTAAATTATGTTAGATGTTAGATAATGTTAGTTAATTGTTGGGTGCAGTTAATAATATAAATAACTCATAAATATTGTCAGGGTGTAAATAGGTCTATTTGGTGGATATTTTTGTTAGCTGGTGCTAAATATTGATCATGAATGCTGTTCAACAGCGTTAGCTAGTGTTTTGCTGTTTTGCCCTGGTGGCCTGGTGGCTAAAGCTCTCGCTTCATACACGGAGGGCCCGGGTTCGATTCCCGGCGGGGTGGAAACATTTCGACGTGTTTCCTTACACCTGTTATCATGTTCACCTAGCAGCAAATAGGTACCTGGGTGTTAGTCGACTGGTGTGGGTCGCATCCTGGGGGACAAGATTGAGGACCCCAATGGAAATAAGACAGACAGTCCTCGATGACTCACTGACTTTCTTGGGTTATCCTGGGTGGCTAACCCTCCGGGATTAAAAATCCGAAGAAAATCTTATCTTATCTAAAGGGGACAGATTTACAGGGCTAAAGTTTTGTTATGGGACTATAATTCATATTTGCTACGGTTAAGAGAGATAACGTGATATTAAAAAGGCGTTAACTATTTATAACTTAACACTCCATAATACGAAGTATTAGCTTTCATAATGGTACAAAATTGCTGTAAGGAACTAAGCTACTGTTAAATAGAGATGGATGTAAATTTAATTAAATCAGTAATGCCAGACAAGAGAGACAACAGCAATACAAAATATAATCTTCAGTTTTGCCATATTGAAGGAAGTGAATTACGAGTAACAAGCAATATTGCCAGCACTAAGCAAAAATCATATTCTCAAGTTTCGTAATTAATTTGGAAAACGCGAATATTACCACCAGCGACAAAATGCACTCTCGAGTTCCATGCAATGGTCAAAAACAGTATGAACAAACTAGAGAAATGCCTAATGAACTCAATCATTATTACCAGGCAAAATAAATAAATAATGAACTAAATCAGTATTGCAAGGCAAGAGAAAATTTTCTTGACACATTAAAGCAATGTTGGCAGTCTCGCCTTCTTTTCATAATGTTGATAATGTAAAATTCCACACATCTCATTACCCCTACATGAAGTTACTCGGATGCTGCTGCACTGTCTTGTATACCAATATGTTTCTGTATGTGTTTGTCTGCCTTCATATTTGATTTTATGTTTACTAGAGAGAGAGAGAGAGTGAGCAAGGCAGCCATGAAGCATTCAGCATTATGGCGCATCTCGTACTCGCTGGCTTACTCTCCGTCCTATCTCATATTTTTTTGACAAAGGAAATGACCGCACAAGGCGCCTCAACCAGTGTTTCGATACTTCATGGCTGAAACTGTACTCAGAAGAGGTCCTTAAACACCACAGACATGTCAATGACCATTGTGTTCTTTACGGGGTCAATATTCTCTAAGATTCCCACCCTAACTACCCTTGTGGGTAGCCAGAAGACAGCTGTTATGCAGTCAGACATGCAGCCATTAACAGTCTCACCCTGGCTATACCCGTGTCAAGGACATCATACCATCAGTGTTCACCATACCTCTACTGTCATGCATTTACGTTCACCATACCTCACCTCTACTGTCATGTATTCACGTTCACTATACCTCTACTGTCATGGATTTAAGTTCACTATACCTCTACTGTCATGCATTTACGTTCACCATACCTCTACTGTCGTGGATTTACGTAATATCTTACTCACGTGTGACTACAACCTCGCCACCTACCTGATATGCATGTAGCTCAAAATAAAACATAAAATTCAAAATGAGGTAACAGAAAACATCTCTTAGCTTATAAAAAACACACAGGAACGCCTAACCTTAATTATGTAGAAGTCTTAAGTGTAAAAAGAGAGAGAAAGAGAGAGGGAGGAAGAGAGAAAGTAAGCATTAACAATGTGAGGGGTTAAGCACCACTTTAGATGAGATGAACCCTTTGTGTCCCAAAGTCATTGTGTCTCTCCCCCTCTCACCTCGCACTCACTCTCCTCTCCCCTTCTGCCCTCTTATTCGCTCTCCAATCTCTCGCTCGCTCTCATCTCTCCCTCTTTATCCTCTCTCTCACTCTCTACACTTACTCGTGTTACTTATTTCATCCTCACTCTCTCCTCATCAATCTTTGTATGAGAGTCCTGTATGTTTGGTAGTACATATGCTCCCAGTAGCGTGAGGTCATACACAACTCGAAAATACCAATAATGTGATATTTTCACAAAATCTTCTTTTGTACTGTGTTCACTTGCATGTGTTAATGTATTCACCTGTTGTGACTTGGTCTGAAAATCCCCTGCCTCAATAACAGGCAGCAGGTACCCAGTTCCAAGCATCTGCTTGCTGTTTTGCTTAGCACAATCTACTTTGAAGAGCTAGCTTCTTGTGTCACGTGCACTTCAAATAACAAACTGAAGATTACAGTCTGTCCACAGGAAGCCTGTGTGACTTTCCTATACGTTGTGGTTTGAATTGTGCATACAGAAATAGGAGGTATATTATGCTAAACGTCCCGGGAAACATCGCCTCTGCACCCGGTCTCAGACCAGATCTTAAAATGAAAAGAAATATTACAGGAATAAGAATTATTATTAAATTAAAGCTTATTACATACTAAATGTAAGTATAAATGCATAATATTTACCTGCCATTTTATGTATTCCTCATACAGGAATAACGACTTTTAATTCTGGCCTCCCGGAATGATTGCTGACGATGAATTAAACAGTTCACCAGCCCATTATATAAGACCAGCAGGAACTGAAATTCAACTTTCTAGATATCGCCATGTTTCTCCACAGTTATTAATGAGCACTGCTAAGTGAACACTAGATAACGTTATTAAAGAATATTTATTTATTAACTTTCCCTAGAATGTTTCAAAAGCGTAATTATTACACTATGACCATGCGCTTATGCATATGTGACTAATATATATATGTCGTGCCGAACAGGTAAAATTTGTCAATTAGCAAGAACTCATTTAAAATTAAGTCCTTTCTAAAATTTGCTCTTATACGTTTAAAGATATTTTTTTTTTCATTTATGTTAATGTAAAAATGAATAATTTTGTACCAAAAGAACCTTAGAAAACTTGCCTAACCTTATTATAACAAGTGTAATTTAATTTAGCCTAATCCAACTAAATATATTTTAGATAAGTTTACAATAATTTAATAATAAACAAACACAATGAAATATATTTTTTTCGTTAGGTTCAGAATGATTTTTTGCGAAATTACTGCATGCACAAATTTTCGCTTGCCTTATTCGGCAAGAAGAGGATTGTTATTTAAGTCAAAATCGCAAGTTTTATTCATTCGGCAGACATATATATATATATAATATATAATATATATATATATATATATATATATATATATATATATATATATATATATATATAATATATATATATATATATATATATATATCAATGCACCACGCAGAAACAAGCGGGTATATGCAGAGAAGATCGCAGTCAGCAGGACTCGATACTGCATCTGTATGGCCGAATGGTCTAGAGCGCTGCCTGGAATCTTGTCCTTCTCAGAAGCAGTATCGAGTCCTGCTGACTGCGATCTTTCTCTCTCTCTCTCTATATATATATATATATAATAAGAATATTATTACTTTCATTAATATGATTATTAGTGACCATGTTTTAAATTTAGTAATATTATAATACTTTTACTTCCCCAATTACCTAACTCATACTCTGTTCTTTTGTAACTAATAAGAAAAATGCATTTTTTATTAAAGTTTATTATGGATATTTCTTTTCAAAACCACACAACTATAATGCCAAATAATTAGTGAGCGAAGGTGAATGAGTGAGACCGAATGAATGTGAGAGCGAGGGTAAGAGTAAGAGTAAATTTACAAGTGAGAAATATGAGTGAATGAGTAAGAGAGAGAAAAGGAGAGAAAGATCCGTTAAGTATTCAGCTCTCGAACCCCTCCTCTCATTGTTCGATCGACTATTGAACTTCGCTTCTTACATCTCGGGTTTGATCTCACCTACTCTTGACTCCAGGATTTTAGTCTGCTTCTGGTTGCTTCTTCATTATCTTGACTCCAGGAATGAAAGTTGCCTCCACTGCCTCACTCTCGTTGCTCTCACATTCTCTCCACCTTTCACACAGTGCTGGACGGTCTTTGTGTAAGACGGGTTTAAGGTACAGGACGTTTTGTTTTGGCTGCGTCAGGCCTGAGCTGGTGCCCTGTCCCACATGTTCCCTCAACGTGGCAACCCCTTTTTCCTACCATATCCTCATATGTTCCCCCTTTTGCTTCCATGTCTTCCTCCCCCCCTCATCCTTTTTTTTCTCTTCATGCTCATCGTTGCTTATTTTTTCTGTTCTGTTTTATGCATTGCATAATTAGTTGATTTCTTTTGTGTCTACTATTGTACTAATACATGTCTCTACATTATTTGTATGGGTCACAGAAATGAAACATTAGCATTATTAAAAAATGTTCTGAAATATACAACAATTTTGAGTTTATTTTTTTCTTTCCAATTTCCTTCATTTTCCGTCTTGTTTGTTACATTTTGTCTGTATTATGTGGTTCTTTGTTATATATTTCTAACCTGCTAAAGTTTATGTGCTTCCTCTATTTCCAATTAGTCTATAATATCCTGTATTTTCTGATTATTTACTCGTTATTCCTGTCACTTTTGGATCATTCATTTTGTTCTCTCAGCTCTGTTTTTCTCCAGGATTTGTTTAGTGTTTATTGCTACTTATAAAGCAATTGTCTTCATTGTTATCTTCTTTAAAAGATGCTTTACCCTTGCATAGATCTTAAGAATATCTGCAGATTTCACCTGACCAGCAGCTTCATCTAAGATATATTTAGTCACTAACATCTTACACATCCGTTAGTTCACTTTAAAACATCTCTCGAGTCATTTTTATTTGATTCACTAAAATTCATTCTTAACTGCTTGAACCTTTTCCAAGCCTGTCTTTCATCTTTTCTTTTTTTTCATCTACTTCAATTATTTTTTTCCTGAACTCATTTCCTTTATTGCATTATGTCTTTAATTTAGAATAATAAACTTTTCATAAAATTCTACAGTGCTTCTGTCAAGTTCATTATTTATTCGTCTTCTTTATATTTTTTTTTTTAGGAAAGTAGTCCAAGGCTTTATCCGTGGGCAGTTGATAACCGTTTCTCCCTTATCCATGGCGCCCTTCTTCCTCCTTTTATGGAACTATCTTGACAAATATTCTGCCATGTTTTCTTTTTACGGCTCTTTTCTCTTTAATCTTTTTAAACCAGACACCAGACAGTCAAGAGCGCGGTGCCTAGAGCCTCACCTCCCACACAGCAACACAAAGGTGTACTAGGTAGATGTCGCTCAGTCTACTGGGTAACACAGACAAATATATCTCTGTCTACTGGGTATCCTGGGTATATGTCGCCCGAGGCCACTGTCGACTAGTGTTCGTTTATTAGCAATAGTGACTATAAATTTGAGAACTTTCAACCTGCATCAGTACATTTCACAGTCCTGTCTTATCTGAGATATACTACCACTCTTCCTCATGATGCGGCCCTTCAAGATTCAGCCAACACTCAAATTCCTATTTAATGCTACATGAACAGAGGCAGGATGTGTCAAAACAGTTGTCCATTGGTTTCGTCTCGCCCGGGTATCGGAACCGGGTCCCTTCAAGTGTGAGCCAAACACTTTACCACTGAGTCACAGGTGAAAGTGGCTTTGCTAAACGTATTTTCTTAGTAAGTTTAGCCCAGCTGTTGTACTTGTGTCGATAATAAGCCTAGTAAATTATGGCCATTTCCAGTCCTTTCTGAGTCTGCCATCATCACTTTCTAAGTCCACCAATAATCTGAGTTTACCTTCATCGTTTTCTGAGTTCACCTCCTCCATTTTCTCATTATTCTCAACTCGTAACCATCTTGAAATTAGAGAAAAATTTATTGACGTCTCTAAAGCAGAGTCTCGTTTATAGAGTCCATCTATATCTCCTTGTCTCCAGTCTTCTCCGTTCAAATAGTCTGTTTCTATTCATCTGTCGTCGCCTCTGGTTCTCCAGTTTTTAAAGCTATTCAAGTTAATTACAAACTTTTGGAATTTATCTAATAATAATAATATAATCTTTATTTCTACAGTTACATGATACAACCTGGCGCTTCATACTGTACGATGCCCTAAGATACAATGAATATAGGATCCTAAATGTTATGGTTGAAGTTCCTATATGTAGCTTTTAGGTTCCTCATTCTTGTATTTGCCGCCGAGGTTATCTGACTGATGAGCGCCTCTGGTGATTTGCTCGGTGTTATGCTTACATCTAAATCCCTCTCTTATTTGGGGCCTTCAGCTTTTTTCCTCCAAAGCGCCTATGTTCAGTATCTGGTTTTCTTTGCCTTCCATATATTCAAAAGTTTGTACTTGCTGGGACTGAGTTTCATGATCCACTTGTCTGACCATCCCTATATCTGTTCAGGGTTTCCTTAAATCCGTCCCTGTATACTGCCTGTTCGTACTCATCTCAACAACTTTACATCATGTACATATCGTGTACCCAGGTATCAGATAATTCTCATAATATTAGCATCAGCACAATGTGCATGTATTTAATTACGTGAAAAAGAACATAAATATAAACCATCCCAAGTCTTCAACAAGGATTAACTTTAAGAAAAATCTCATTAATTATTCCCTCTTTTTCTTCCTTCCTGCCTCACTATCTCCCTCTGTTCCTCCCTATCTCTTTCCTTCCATTCCTACCTCTCTCTCCCTCCATACATTCATATCTCCTTCTTACCTCTCCCCATTCTTACCTCTACGTTTTTACCTCCCTCCCTTCCACCTTTCCCATTCTTCCTCTGTCTCCATCATTCTCCTTTTCTCCTTAATTAAGAAGCACTTGCATAAACACGACTCCTTTCCCGCTTATCCTCCCTTAATTAGAGCAGAAATAATTAGGCGAGAAATAGCGCCCTTCCCCAGTTAGACTCCATGAAACTATTGGAGTTTAACAGGCGAAAAAGAGGAAGTGAAACGAATTAGGAAAACTTCGTGGAGGTCTTATTTTCGTGTGTTGGGGCGCTTGGCTGAGGGCAGGTAAGTCGATGTCAGAATTTTCTTATTTATCATTTATTTTATTTTTTACATTTTTTTAAATACAAACGAGATAAAATCGTAGGCCATAAAAAGCACATAGTACAGACAGACTGACAGACGCACGCACGCACACGCACGCACACACTTACACACACACACACACACACACACACACACATACATACACACACACACACACACACACACACACACACAGAAACAAGAGGACACAACTTGAAGCTGAAGACTCAGATGAGTCAAAGGGATGTTAGGAAGCATTTCTTCAGCCACAGAGTAGTCAGGAAGTGGAATAGTCTAGAGAAAGATATAGTGGAGGCAGGAACCATACATAGTTTTAAGACAAGGTATGATAAAGCTCATGGAGCAGGGAGAGCAGAGACCCAGTAGCGGACAGCGAAGAGGCGGGGCCAGGAGCTGAGTATCGACCCCTGCAACCACAATTAGGTGAGTACACACACACACACAAAGACTGGGAAAGGGCAAAGATAACCGCAGATAGAGTGCAGTCTAGGGGGCCAAAGACTACAAACCTCACTCAAGGAAAGGGATCTTGGGGTGAGTATAATACCGAGCAAATCTCCTGAGGCACACATCAAACAAAAAACTGCTGCAGTATATGGGCGCCTAGTAAACCAAAGAATAACGTTCCGACATCTCAGTAAGGAATCGTTCAAGACACTGTACACCGTGTACGTCAGGTCCATATTGGAGTATGCAGCACCAGTTTGGAACCCACACCTTGTCAAGCTCGTCAGGAAATTAGAAAAAAGTGCAAAGGTTTGCAACGAGACTAGTCCCGGAGCTAAGGCTCATGTCCTACGAGGAGAGGTTAAGGAAAATCGACCTGACGACACTGGAGGACAGGAGAGATAGAGAGAATATGATAAGGACAGAGACAGGATGTTCCAGAGATGGGAGACAGCAACAAGGGGTCACAATTGGATGTTGAAGACTCAGATGAGTCACATGAAGGTTAGGAAGTTCTTCTTCAGTCATAGAGGTGCCAGGAAGTGGAATAGTCTGGAAAGTGAGGTAGTGGAGGCAAGATCCATACATAGCTTTAAGAAGAGGTATGATAAATCTCATGGAGCAGGGAGAGTGACCTAGTAACGACCAGTGAAGAGGCGGGGCCAGGAGCTGTGAATCGACCCCTGCAACCACAATTAAGTGAGTAACACACACACACACACACATATACACACACTCACACACATGCGAGGAGAAGCTAGAAGCTATTAATCGACCACTGCTAACACAACTCTGTGAGTACACTCATCTTGTAAGAGCACGTCAAAAAACCACCACTGATTGTAGACAGTAGATCAGTACACTTGTGAATTTCATCTCACATTGGGCCGTCAATTAGTAGGTTGAGGACAATAATAAAAAAAAACTGAACTTCACTGACTTAAAACTGAGGGAGACTAGTCACCAGTAAGTCCATCTATCATCATTCTGACCATGCAGGAGAAACTACATGTCTATGATGCCTCCTACAAAATCAACAGACTCTTAGATGTCCCTACTGCCCGGCTCCAGCTGGGCTACAAGTTTCTCCGGGAGGCTGCATCAGCATCACCAGCTGAAATAGTGTCTGCCAAACTGCCAGATGGATGGCAGTTTGGCAGACACACAGATGGTGACGATCAAACCAAATACAAAGTATGTGGCCAGCCCTATGGTTACTATCTTGAACACTGTTGTCCACTTATTGAGAAATATGGAGATAGATAGTATAATAGCCGATGTGATATGTTAAGATATCTTATTACTGAAAATAAGATACCAGATATATTAAGCAAATTTCCTAAATTTGCTTGCAACAGATAAGTGAACTGTAGTTATAAATTCAGATGTACTCCTGTAAACCTTTTGGGGCCTAGTTTCTAGGTCATTTGTGTATCCATAAGCTCTTGTATTACTGTCCACAGGATGAATATGGGATGCACAATAAACTAGCCGCTTCGGTGGCAAAATCTAAAAAAAAAAACTACCACCCAACTTTATTACCACCACCACCAACACAGGTCGCAGAGGAAGTGGAAGGACCCCAGGTCACACTTAACACCCTACATAACCACTGGATGCAGTACCACACTGTGGTTGGTTTTGGTTACGCTCTACCATAGGGCCATCACCACTGACAGATCCTAGTCAGTTGATGATTGTAATATTTTGTCAGCAAAAACAAAAGAAGTCTCTTGACGCGAATCCTTTCACCTAATATATTGTATACATGAATTTCAGGAAGGTCTTTGATAAGAGTTCCACACCGAAGACTGCTGACGAAGGTAGAGGCACACGGAATAGGAGAAAATTTGCCCTTGCTCAAGGTGCAGTTGACAGACAGACAACAGTTTGTATAAATGCTCTTCCATTAACGTTCACAGGATGGATATGGGGTGCACAACAAACTTACCGCTTTAAATGTACACTCTAATTCTACCAATGAAACAAACGTAGCACAAAGATGCAAGGAATTCTTCAAAACTTGTCTAACTTATAGGCAGGACCTACTTCCACTAGTGGGTTTCTCCAATGGTGACTCTGCCTACCACTGCTCCAATTCATCTGTCAACATTATATAAACTCCATCGCGAATATGCTGCAATTTTATCAAGATTGATGGACGGAACACATCGACTCCAGGCTGAGTGACTGATCACCTCAAACTTCTTATCTTCTATCTTTCTCTGCACTGGACTGAAGAAGCCACTGGCTGTCGAAACGTTTCCAGAATAAAGATATGCAAATGTTGAACAAGTGTCTCATTCATCAGAGAACTGTTAAAGCACTGTCCTTGACTAATAAACAAACACCAGCCACTTGACATCCCTTAGCTTCCTCTTCCAGCACAAACAAAAATAATCTGGGATATTATAGGTGTTTCTGGCAGGTGTGGAGAGCTTTTCTTGTGCGAGAAAACTTAAAAGGTAATAGAGCTTTGTGTGTGTGTGTACTCACCTATTTGTACTCACCTATTTGTGGTTGCAGGGGTCGAGTCATAGCTCCTGGCCCCACCTCTTCACTGATTGCTACTAGGTCTTCTCTCTCCCTGCTCCATGAGCTTTATCAAACCTCGTCTTAAAACTATGTATGGTTCCTGCCTCCACTACGTCGCTTTCTAGGCTATTCCACTTCCTGACAACTCTATGACTGAAGAAATACTTCCTAACATCCCTTTGACTCATAGGACTCTTCAACTTCCAATTGTGACCCCTTGTTTCTGTGTCCCCTCTCTGGAACATCTTGTCTCTGTCCACCTTATCTATTCCTCGCAGTATTTTATATGTCGTTATCATGTCTCCCCTAACCCTCCTGTCCTCTAGGACAATCCCCTTAGCTCTGGGACTAATCTTGTTGCAAACCTTTGCACTTTCTCTAATTTCTTGACGTGCTTGACCAGGTGTGGGTTCCAAACTGGTGCTGCATACTCCAGTATGGGCCTGACGTATATTGTGTACAGAGTCTTGAATGATTCCTTAGTGAGGTATTGGAACGCTATTCTTAGGTTTGCCAGCCGCCCGTATGCTGCAGCAGTTATCTGATTGATGTGTGCCTCAGGAGATGTGCTCGGTATTATACTCACCCCAAGATCTTTTTCCTTGAGTGAGGTTTGCAGTCTTTGGCCACCTAGACTATACTCTGTCTGCGGTCTTCTTTGCCCTTCCCCGATCTTCATGACTTTACATTTGGCAGGGTTAAATTCAAGGAGCCAGTTACTGGACCAGGATTGTAGCCTGTCCAGGTCTCTTTGTAGTCTTGCCTAATCCTCGACTGATTTAATTCTTCTCATTAACTTCACATCATCTGCAAACAGGGACACTTCTGAGTCTATCCCTTCCGTTATGTCATTCACATATACCAAAAACAGTACAGGTCCTAGGACTGACCCTTGTGGAACCCCACTCGTCACAGGTGCCCACTCTGACACCTCGTCACGTACCATGACTCGTTGTTGCCTCCCTGTCAGATATTCTCTGATCCATTGCACTGCCTTTCCTGTTACGTGTGCCTGATCCTCTAGCTTTTGCATTAACCTCTTGTGAGGAACTGTGTCGAACGCCTTCTTGCAGTCCAAGAAAATGCAGTCTATCCACCCCTCTCTCTCGTGTCTTATTTATGTTACCTTGTCATAAAACTCCAGTAGGTTTGTGACACAGGATTTTCCTTCCCTGAAACCGTGCTGGTTGTCGTTTATAAGCTTGTGTCTTTCTAGGTGCTCCACCACTCTCCTCCTGATGATCTTCTCCATGACTTTGCATAACAGGTCTGTAGTTTAATGCCTCGTGTCTGTCTCCTTTCTTAAAAATTGGGACTACATTTGCCATCTTCCACGCCTCAGGTAGTTGCCCAGTTTCAATGGATGTGTTGAAGATATTTGTTAGTGGCACACACAACATCTCTGCTCCGTCTCTAAGGACCCACGGAGAAATATTGTCCGGTTCCACCGCTTTTGAGGTATCGAGTTCACATAGCAGCTTCTTCACCTCCTCCTCGGTTGTGTGTATTTCATCCAGCACTTGTTGGTATACCTCCCTATTCTGAATTCCTGGAGTCCTTCCTGTCTTCTCTGTAAATACTTCTTTAAATCTCATGTTGAGCTCCTCACATACCTCTTGGTCGTTTGTTGTGAACTCCCCACCTTCCTTCCTCAGCCTGATTACCTGGTCCTTGACTATTGTTTTCCTTCTGATGTGGCTATACAACAGCTTCGGGTCAGACTTGACTTTTGATGCTATATCATTTTCATATTGTCGCTGAGCCTCCCTTCTTACGTGTGCATATCCGTTTCTGGCTCTTCGGATAATCTCTTTATTTTCCTGGGTCCTTTGTCTTCTGTACTTTTTCCATTCTCTATTGCACTTAGTTTTTGCCTCTCTACACCTCTGGGTGAACCAAGGACTCGTTCTGGTCTTCCCATTACTTCTGTTTCCCTTGGGGACAAACCTCTCCTCTGCCTCTTTGCATTTGGTTGTCACATATTCCATCATTTCTTTTACTGGTTTTCCTGCCAATTCTCTCTCCCACTGAACGTCTTGTAGGAAGTTCCTCATGCCTGTGTAGTCCCCCCTATTGTAGTTTCGTTTCTCCCTTCCTATTCATGCTCCCCTCTCCACTTGTAGCTCAACTATATATATGTGTACTCACCTAATTGTGGTTGCAGGGGTCGAGACTCAGCTCCTGGCCCCGCCTCTGCGCTGCCCGCTACTGGGCAGCGCATGAGCTTTATCATACCTCGTCTTAAAACTGTGTATGGTTCCTGCCTCCACTATGTCTTTCTCTAGACTATTCCACTTCCTGACTACTCTGTGGCTGAAGAAATGCTTCCTAACATCCCTTTGACTCATCTGAGTCTTCAGCTTCCAGTTGTGTCCCCTTGTTTCTGTGTTCCCTCCATGTGTGTGTGTGTGTGTGTGTTTTAAGTAAATCTTACACCTACTTACATTCCATTACTAAGCATCTAAAGAAATTGTTTACAAACATTAGGTCAAGAGCTGATGGGAGAGCAAGAATGGCGCTCTATACAGCGCAAAAATCTGAAGCCTTAAGTTTTTATGTTCAGATAAAATATTGTAAGAGATAATTTGGTGAGACAATATAGTTTGCGAAATAATGATGACGTCAGAGTTGAATATTAGAACACATATTGATCTTCTAAATCAGGGGTCTCCAAACTGAGGCCCGCCACAAGATTTTATGCGGCGCACAGCAACTTGAAATATTTATAAATAGTAGAACTAATAAACCCTCATTTTCAGTAACTTCAGTCACTTAAAGTTAAGGATTTTGTTGCTTGTAACAATTTATACGTCAAAATCTGTTCAAATTTTAGTTATAATCTTTTCATTTGTCAGATACACCCTTCCGTTATGAAAGGAAAAAGGAAAAGAACAGTGCAAAGTGAGTACCAACTGTTTAACGAAGAATGAGGAATAAAGTACTTCTTTGTACAAGCAGGTGATAAAGCCTTGTGTCGTATGCCATGAAACTCTTGCAGTTTCAAAGGAGTACAATGTACGTCGGTGCTACGAGACCAGACATAAACCAAGTTATTCCTAATTCAAAGAAACACAGCATTCGGAAAAAAAATGAATCAATGCAACGCAGGTTGCTTTCCCAACAAGATATTTTACGCAGGAGCTGAAAATTAAACTTTAACCAGGGCCAGTCACAAAGTAGCTTATGCGTTAGCTAAAATAGTAAAGTCATTCACCGATGGAGATCTGATCAAAGAATGTATGATGAAAACAGTGGGAGAGTTATGCCCAGAAAAAGCAAATCTGTTCAAATGCTCAGTGTTGTTGCAAATACTGTTGCTCGTAGAATTGAGGATATAGGAAGCAATATAATTCATCAAATTGCAGACAAAGCAGGAAATTTTCAGTTTTATTCTCTCGCACTTTTGATGTATCGAATGTTGTGACACATCACAACTTCTATTATTTATCCATGGCGCCAACAATGAGTTTAATGCCACACAAGAATTAGAATCAATGCATAGCATGCACGGCACAGGAACCGGAGAAGGCATTTTCAAAGAACTGCAAAAAAATGGATTAGAATATCACCAGTTTCGTGATTTTCTGGAAGAAACTGATTGAGTTCGTTGACTTGCCTTATTATAAAACAGTTCGATGGCGTAGTTGTGGAAAGTTTTATCACAGTTCTTTCAACTCAGAAAGGAAATTGATTTATTTCTTATAGAGAAGAATCGACTTTTATCAAACGCTGACTGCTTTAGAAATTGGCATTTTTTCCAGACGTGACAAGCCATAGGAATCAATTGAGTCTGAAGTTGCAAGGCGAAACAAATTTGATTTATGATCTATTCATGCATGTCAAGGCATTCATGTACCACACTCAAGACAAACACCTTCATAACAACTGTCATGTACCACACTCAAGACAACCACCTTCATAACAACTGTCATGTACCACACTCAAGACAACCACCTTCATAACAACTGTCATGTACCACACTCAAGACAACCACCTTCATAACAACTGTCATGTACCACACTCAAGACAACCACCTTCATAACAACTGTCATGTACCACACTCAAGACAACCACCTTCATAACAACTGTCATGTACCACACTCAAGACAACCACCTTCATAAAACTTCATGTACCACACTCAAGACAACCACCTTCATAACAACTGCTGTATGTTTTACAACTGTCATGACACTCAAGACAACCATCTTCATAACAACTGTCATGTACCACACTCAAGACAATGTTCACAACAACTGTCATGTACCACATTCAGACAACAATGTTCACAACAACTGTCATGTACCACACTCAGACAACCATCTTCACAACAACTGTCATGTACCACACTCAGACTAACATCTTCACAACAACTGTCATGTACCACACTCAGACTAACATCTTCACATCAACTGTCATGTACCACACTCAGACAACCATCTTCACAACAACTGTCATGTACCACACTCAGACAACCATCTTCACAACAACTGTCATGTACCACACTCAGACAACCATCTTCACAACAACTGTCATGTACCACACTCAGACTAACATCTTCACAACAACTGTCATGTACCACACTCAGACTAACATCACACAACTGTCATGTACCACACTCAGACAACCATCTTCACACAACTGTCATGTACCACACTCAGACAACCATCTTCACAACAACTGTCATGTACCACACTCAGACAACCATCTTCACAACAACTGTCATGTACCACACTCAGACTAACATCTTCACAACAACTGTCATGTACCACACTCAGACAACCATCTTCACAACAACTGTCATGTACCACACTCAGACTAACATCTTCACAACAACTGTCATGTACCACACTCAGACAACCATCTTCACAACAACTGTCATGTACCACACTCAGACTAACATCTTCACAACAACTGTCATGTACCACACTCAGACAACCATCTTCACAACAACTGTCATGTACCACACACAGACAACCATCTTCACAACAACTGTCATGTACCACACTCAGACTAACATCTTCACAACAACTGTCATGTACCACACTCAGACAACCATCTTCACAACAACTGTCATGTACCACACTCAGACAACCATCTTCACAACAACTGTCATGTACCACACTCAGACTAACATCTTCACAACAACTGTCATGTACCACACTCAGACTAACATCTTCACAACAACTGTCATGTACCACACTCAGACTAACATCTTCACAACAACTGTCATGTACCACACTCAGACTTAGAACATCTAAACTCGCTCAACTTAACTTTTATATATTAAAAATCATGATACTGTTATCTGCATCATTATTGCTATCTTATTTCAAAATAACTGAAAATAGTTACTATCTCTAGGTAACATTTGTTGTTCATTTAACCTGAAATAACATATTATGTATGTGTATATGTTTGTATAAATGTATGTGTGTATAAGTATGTTTATCCTGCAAAGGATGGGTTAAGACAAAGTTCTAACACTGTAAGAAAAAAATGTAGGAGTTGTGTACAGGGCATCTACAGTAAGTGTCATAGATGGCAAAGCAAAATATTTTGACATTTCAGTGGGAAGGAGTGCAAAGATTTCTTCCACATGAAGACGAAGTTAAAACTGCATTAAAATTACAATGTGGACCAAACTCCTTCAAACACCAAGACTAATGTGGGGCATTGTTGTCTTCTGCTGGAGTCATCTTCACTCCAGCCAGGAACTAGCAAGACCTGCACACCACGAGTGCTTGGTAAACACTATGTGGGCGGCTGGCAAGGGCGGAGAGTTGGGCGGCTAGGAGGGAAGAAGAGGACCGGCTGGAAGGGACAAGGAATGTCGAAGGAGCGAGATGGGGTTGAGAGAAAGGTGGGGCAGGGAAGTAAGGGAGGTGAAGCAAGGGACAATGAGGGTGATCCACATCCTTCATAACACTGTATGACTGCCAGAAGGCATTCCACACTCTCATAAAACAGTTTTAGGGTATAACCTTCATAGCAAAGAGGGATCCCTTTAAGTTTTTTTCAATTTTTGAAGTAAGAATTAATTTACTGAAAGCCTCTCTGCATAAACAGGTGAGGTATTCCATAATTTCTTGTGTTAATCTACCGTTTACTTCAGCTTCTCACTGAATTTTGGAAAAAAAAAATCCTACTTTAATAGGAAGATTTACAATGCCCGAGTACCTATCGTTCTCTTGAACAACAGCTGTACTTTTCACCAGGTACATAAATGTCTATATGAAGTGGAATTTTTAAAACTATCTCCTGACTTGTACACAAAAAAAGCCCGCACGTAGGAGAGAGGAGCTTACGAAGACGTTTCGGTCCGACTTGGACCATTTAGTGTGACTGTAAATAGTCCAAGTCGGACCGAAAGTCGTCGTAATGTATCCTAAATGTCTGATATATTCTGAGATAAAGCTCAGATTTAATCTTTCTGGCTCATTTCCTCTTCTCATTCACATACTCTTTTACTTGTCGGTTATAGTAATTCTTTCTTACGACATTTATTTTATTTTATACTAAAAAGGGCCTCCTTCTTTTTTTTTAGTTCAATTGTGTGTTCAGCTAACATTAGTTTCCACTTATCCTGAACATTATCGGTTCATTTGTGCTCATTTCCCTGTTGGAAATGGACACTTAATGTTTTTACTTAGGTACCTGGACACTGACCACTTCATACTCGCGCATGATGTACTTGAAGTGCTCAAAGTAAAGACCGAAACGTTTTTAATAAAGATGTCCTAAGTGAATGCATTCATTTCTATTTCCCTCAAGTGATCGGCAATTATTTTATTCCTTACTACAAAGCCTTTGTGTTGACGCTTCCTGATTGTTTGGTATCTCATAATTGTTCTATTTTATCCTATTGTGATATGATTTTTATTTTATTATTCAACTCTAGAACGTCATTATATCCTGTATTCCCTTAGTTTTCACAAAGATGTATTACAATTAATTCATATTGGATGGATCAGACAGCTGTTGCCTGTCGCTGGGTCAGTTACCAGCAGGACAGGTCATGTGAGGTGAGGTCTAGGACAACCACCCAAGGGACAAACGCAAGGGTACGGTGTTTTAGACAGTGGTGTCTACTGGTGATGCGAACGAATAACCGTCATCTATGACGTGCCACAGTAGAACGCCAAAATTTTACCTGTCGGACACATTTATTTGAGTTCATAAACCTCTGGTGTTATACTTTTAACGTTCAGAGAGACGGACATGACAAATGTGACGTCTTTTGTTTACTCCTTTTTCGTTGCTTGTGTTTTTGAGTCGGTCTCTTCCTGTGTGATTATATTCTTCCCGTCTTCTTTTCGCAGGCACAAGTATCAGCTGAGGCAGGCATTTGCACGGCCAATTAATATAAAACTCACCTTTAATCGTCCTTCCGTTTCCAGTAGTTTTCTTGATTCCTGTCTTCATTTATTTTGCGATATCTTAAAAAAAAAATTGACTTATAAGAATCAATTATTCCTAGTGGATCGTTCATATACTCGGAATAATGTTAAAGCTATAGTTGTGACCTCAAACGCCAGTTCTTGCTTTTGTCCAATATGACGTCTCATCTTTATAACTGTCTTCTCATTCATGTCTTCTCCTCTTCCCCTGTCTTGGTCCCCTCGTCTTGGTCTTACTTCTTGTGTCCTCTTATCATGGTTTCAGCCACTCTGTTCATCATGTCAATGCCTCTAAGTACTGTCATAATGTCTTCTTTATGGTTTATATCCTCTTGGTATGCAAAACTTGGTGTTTCTTCATAAATTATCTTTAGTTCAGGTACTAACTAGCCTGGTGACAAATATCTGTACATTTTCAAGCTTGCTTGTGTTTTGTTTAGAACTGTACATTCCAGAGCTTATTTGGCATTACCTGTTGTGATTTCTACATGTTTTCCTAAGTTTGCAGTGTGTGTGTGTGTGTGTGTGTGTGTGTGTGTGTGTGTGTATCACACTGATTGTGTGCAGTTTGCAGAGAATATATCCTAAAAAACCTCTTTCATTCATTCAGCTTAGCAAACATAGTCTCAGTCAGAATAATAAATGAATTCAATATCTGTAACAAACCTTATTCTAATATTACTTTAGAGAGGCTTAAAAAAATGGCCCAATTCAAGTAATGGATGTGTTCGAGCAAGCATCAGAACTTAGAAGCGGCG
Source organism: Cherax destructor (assembly GCA_009830355.1). Lineage (NCBI taxonomy): Eukaryota > Metazoa > Arthropoda > Malacostraca > Decapoda > Parastacidae > Cherax > Cherax destructor. Next base: position 26,134 of record WNWK01021535.1, read on the forward strand.
GTGATTTTCCACTGTTCACCTCTAAACTCTGGATTTTAGCGGTGAAAATATATGTCACGAGCATATTTATTAAGGATATTAGATATTAAAGACATACATTGAGGTGTACAAGTGGATGATGGGCATAAACAAATGAGATATTAATAAAATACTGAGGATATCGAACAAAGTAAGAACCAGAAATAACGGATTTAAATTGGATAAATTTAGATTTAGAAAGGACATAGGCAAGTACTGGTTTTCGAACAGAGTTGTAGATGCGTGGAACAATCTTCCGAGTACTGTGATAGAGGCTAGGACCTTGGGTGGCTTTAAAAAGAGATTGGACAAATATATGAGTGGGAGGGGCTGGGTTTGATTGGTGTCGTGAGTACGGGAATAAATTCTTAGGTAGTGGTGGTTTTGATAAGGACTTGCCTTGTATGGGCCAGTAGGCCTTCTGCAGTGTTCCTCCATTCTTATGTTCTTATTGCGTATAAACTATGCTTTCAGAGATACTTTATATTGCAAGGATATTATAGGAAGGAATATTATTTTAGAACTCTTATGTTAAAACACAAGAAGATATTAGCTCTGTTGAAAACTTAAAAAATTATTTACTATTTTGATATATCGTCGAAACTGCCATTTTGCTCTCTGGAATATTATATAGAGACATTTTCATACAGACTCTCCATATATCACAATGTAAGTCATAGAATTTCGTGAACGGGTAAGACATTGAAGGGTAACTTCTATAATTGCCTTGATCCAGTCATGTGATCAAGCTAGCACGTAATAAAGGACAAAAGGCGCAATACCGTGACTAAAACAATATACAAATAACCTACACATAGGAGAGAGAAGCTCATGACGACGTTTCGGTCCGACTTGGACCATTTACAAGTCACACTGTATGAGTTGTAAATGGTCCAAGTCGGACCCAAAAGTCATCATAGGCTTCTCTCTTCTGTCTGCGGGTTATTTGTGATAATAAATATTTTCTGGTGTTAAGCTTGTTGTCATCATGGACAGTCATGGAAGTAAGAGGTTACAACACCAACATTTCATTGGAGACAAAGTTTCCTCCCAAAAGACTTGTCTTAATAAAGTTTTTATTCAACTAAAGTGTTTTCTTCACCATGGATGGCCAATGTATTAAACACAACAAATTTGCAGTTTTAATTTTTAGGTGTATGAAAGGACTGAAATTCCCGAAGCGCTGTGCATAACTCTGGTTTTTCAGTATGTGCATATATAATCTAACATAACGTTGTCGTATATATATGTATATTTGAATCAATTATTATTATTATTATTATTATTATTATTATTAGTTGTAGTAGTAGTATTTAAGAGCAACTTATGGGTCGTGCCACAAATAAACAACATTTAGGAGAGAAAACTTTAGATAATGTTTCTCGCTTAATTCAGCGCTTTTTGAAGAGCTCAGGAAAATCAGGAAATAGGAAAAGTGTGTGTGTGTGTGTGTGTGTATGTGTGTGTGTGTGTGTGTATGTGTGTGTGTGTATGTGTGTGTACTCTCCTAGTTGTGGTTGCAGGGGTCGAGTCATAGCTCCTGGCCCCGCCTCTTCACTGGCCGCTACTGGGCCACTCTCCCTGCTCCATAAGCTTTATCATACCTCTTCTTATAGCTATGTATGGATCCTGCCTCCACTACATCGTTTCCCAAACTATTCCACTTCCTGACCACTCTGTGACTGAAGAAATACTTCCTAACATCCCCGTGATTCATCTGAGTCTTCAACTTCCAACTGTGTCCCCTTGTTGCTGTGTCCCATCTCTGGAACATTCTGTCTCTGTCCACCTTGTCAATTCCTCACAGTATTTTATATGTCGTTAGCATGTCCCCCCTATCTCTCCTGTCCTCCAGTGTCGTCAGGTCGATTTCCCTTAACCTCTCCTCGTAGGACATACCCCTTAGCTCCGGGACTAGTCTTGTTGCAAACCTTTGAACTTTCTCTAGTTTCTTTACGTGCTTGGCTAGGTGTGGGTTCCAAACTGGTGCTGCATACTCCAATATGGGACTAACTTACACAGTGTACAGGGTCCTGAACGATTCCGGTTTAAGATGTCGGAATGCTGTTCTTAGGTTTGCTAGGCGCCCGTATACTGCAGCAGTTATTTTGTTGATGTGCGCCTCAGATGTGCCTGGTGTTATACTCACCCCAAGATATTTTTCCTTGACTGTACTCCGTTTGCGGTCTTCTTTGCCCTTCCCCAATCTTTATGACTTTGCACTTGGTGGGGTTGAACTCCAGGAGCCAATTGCTGGACCAGGCTTGCAGCCTGTCCAGATCCCTTTGTAGTTCTGCCTGGTCCTCGTCCGATTGAATTCTTCTCATCAACTTCACATCATCTGCAAACAGGGACACTTCGGAGTCTATTCCTTCAGTCATGTCGTTCACAAATACCAGAAACAGCACCGGTCCTAGGACTGACCCCTGTGGAACCCCACTCGTCACAGGCGCCCACTGTGACACCTCGCCACGTACTATGACTCGCTGCTGTCTTCCTGACAGGTATTCCCTGATTCATTGGAGTGCCTTCCCTGTTATCCCTGCCTGGTCCTCCAGCTTTTGCACTAATCTCTTGTGTGGAACTGATAATCTTCTCCATGACTTTGCATACTATACATGTCAGTGACACTGGTCTGTAGTTTAGTGCTTCATATCTGTCTCCTTTTTTAAAAATTGGGACTACCTTTGCTGTCTTCCATACCTCAGGTAATCTCCCTGTTTTGATAGATGTGTTGAAAATTGTTGTTAGGAGTACACATAGTGCCTCTGCTCCCTCTCTCAGGACCCATGGAGAGATGTTGTCCGGCCCCATCGCCTTTGAGGTATCTAGCTCACTCAGCAGCCTCTTCACTTCTTCCTCGGTTGCATGTATTGTGTCCAACACTTGGTGTTGTACCCCACCTCTCCGTCTTTCTGGAGTCCCTTCTGTCTTCTCTGTGAACACTTCTTTGAATCTCATGTTGAGTTCCTCACATACTTCGCGGCCGTTTCTTGTGATCTCTCCTCCTTCCTTCCTTAGCCTGATCACCTGGTCCTTGACTGTTGTTTTCTTCCTGATGTGGCTTTACAACAGCTTTGGGTCGGATTTGGCTTTCGCTGCTATGTCATTTTCATATTGTCGTTGGGCCTCCCTTCTTACCTGTGCATATTAATTTCTGGCTCTACGACTGCTCTCCTTATTCTCCTGGGTCCTTTGCCATCTATACTTCTTCCATTCCCTAGTACATTTGGTTTTGGCCTCTCTGCACCTTTGGTTGAACCACGGGCTCATCCTGGCTTTTTCATTATTCCTGTTACCCTTGAGTACAAACCTCTCCTCAGCTTCCTTGCATATTGTTGTCACATATTCCATCATCTCGTTTACTGACTTCCCTGCAAGTTCTCTGTTCCACTGAACCCCGTTCAGGAAGTTCTTCATGCCCACGTAGTCCCCTTTCTTGTAGTTTGGCTTCATTTTTCCAGCCCTTCCTGCTTCCCCCTCCACTTGTAACTCTACTGTGTATTCGAAGCTTAAAACCACATGATCACTGGCCCCAAGGGGCCTTTCATATGTGATGTGATGTCCTCAATATCTGCACTACTCAAGGTGAATATTAGGACCAGTCTCGCTGGTTCATCCTCTCCTCTCTCTCTGGTAGTATCCCTTAAGTGTTGGTACATGAAATTTTACAGTACCACCTCCATCATCTTAGCCCTCCACGTTTCTTGGCACCCATGTGGCTCCAAGTTTTCCCAATCGATTTCCTTGTGGTTGAAGTCACCCATGATCAGTAGCTTCGCCCTGCTCGCATGAGCCCTTCTGGCCACTTCAGCCAGTGTCAACCATCACTCTTTTACTTTCATCATACTCTTGCCTTGGCCTCCTGCTGTTCTGTGGTGGGTTATACATCACTGCAATTACCACCTTGGGACCTCCAGATTGAAGCGTTCCTACTATGTAATCTCTTGCTTCTCCTCTGTCTCCTCTCTACAGCTCATCAAAATCCCATCGGTTTTTTATCAGCAGCGGCACTCCTCCACCCCCTCTGTCTTTCCTCAGGATCTGATATCCAGTTGGAAAGACGGCATCTGTTATCATACCTGTGAGCTTGGTTTCTGTGAAAGCTATGATGTCCGGTGATGCCTTGTTATTCTGTCAGCGTTGGTGCACCATACCTTCAGTTTCCTCTCTAACACTGTGTTTTGGGGGGTGGAGGACCTGGCAGTGTACTGCAGGATTCTATAGCGGAGTGTTGGGTGGGGATTGGGGTTTGTGGTGGGATATTGTGATTGTGGGGTTCTGGGGATGGTTCTGTGTGTGCTTGCTCTTGTTGTTCTGCCCTGATCTGGTTGTCCTCTGCTGATTCTGTCCTTGTCTTTCCTCCCAGCTCCTTTTCGCTTTTGTGTCCTCTCCCTCAGCTGCTGTCATTCTGTTTTTGTTCTGTCTCGGTCTAGGCACACCCTCTTGTATTCTGCCGATTCCTTCAACCGTGGTTTCTCTTGGAGGATCCTGTTTCGCACTGTTTCTGTCCTGAAAATCAGTTTGATTGGTCGTTTTCTCCCCTTCACGTACCCCTGTTCTCTGAAAATTTACAATCTCGGACATGTCTTCTTCACCTATTTCTGTGATGATGTTCTCAATCTCCTTTCTTTCTGCCGGCCGTCTTTCAGTGAGTGTCCTTTCCTCGCTCTCCTGGAGCCCATGAATAAACACTGACTTTGCCCTCTCCTCCTCCCATTGCCTTTCCTCTGTGACACTGGTTCCTGTCTGTCATGGCCATTTCTCCCTTATTTTTCCTGTAGCTCTTGGTGGCATTATCATGACTCTACATTTGACCTATTCCCTCTCCACCTGCACCCAGCTGCTCTCCCCTTCACTCCTTGGCCCTCTTGGTAGGCTGATAGGCCTAGCATAAGTTATATCTCCTTCTTTCGCGTTGGGCCCCTGTTCAGTAGGGGTGTACCAACTTCAGATGCTGTGTCTTCTCTGGTCTGTACCCCTGTTCCCTTCAGCCTATTTACCTCATATTCTAGGACCTTATCCTGGCTACTGCAGCTTCGATTGTGACTCCCAAGTCTTCTTCCCTCCTCCAACCTCTTTTCCAATTTCTAAGAACGTCTCTCTCCATTTTTGCAGAAAAGCCTCTAGTTTTCTCCCACTCTTGTTCCATCCTTTGCACTGCTCTTCCATCCATTCTACCTTACCAGAACCATTCTCCTCTGATCCCTGGGTCCTTGAGTCCCTACCATTTTTTGTGTGTATGTGTGTGCATGTGTGTGTGTGTGTGTGTACTCACCTAATTGTACTCACCTAATTGTGGTTGCAGGGGTCGAGACTCAGCTCCTGGCCCCCCTCTTCTCTGTTCCCTACTGGGTCTCTGCCTCCCTGCTCCATGAGCTTTATCATACCTCGTCTTAAAACTGTGTATGGTTCCTGCCTCCACTATATCTTTATCTAGACTATTCCCTTCCTGACTACTCTGTGGCTGAAGAAATGCTTCCTAACATCCCTTTGACTTATCTGAGTCTTCTGGCTTCCAGTTGTGTCCCCTTGTTTCTGTGTTCCCTCTCTGGAACATCCTGTCACTGTCTACCTTGTCGATTCCCGCAGTATTTTGTATGTCGTTATCATGTCTCCTCTGACCCTTCTTTCCTCCAGTATTTTAGTCCTTTTCCTCAACCTTTCTTCATGGACAGACCTGAGTTGTGTGTGTGTGTGTGTGTGTGTGTGTGTGTGTGTGTATGTACTCAACTGGTGGTTGCAGGGGTCAGTCAACTCCTGGCCCCCCTCTTCACTGGCCGCTACTGTGTGTGTGTCTGCCTAAAATTAATTTATTTTTTCATCACTTCATCTTACTGAAATCCACACAAAAAAATATTTATAAATAAACTTAAATCAGGTCAAGTGTGTTCATTATCAGGAAATACATTGAAAGATACATCAATTTCAAAGTATATATCTACAAGATATATACCTCTCAGTGTGTCTCACATAAGTTAATAACACCAAATGTTTTTCATAAAGCGCTCCATTATTTTTTTAGTTTGTATAATCTCCTGTTAAGTCATTCCTTTCATTAACGAAATTATGGTCTCAACTTCATTTATTGTTATTTCTGTTTAATATACTTTTTATTTTTGCATGTAGCAAGCCTAAAATAAAATGTTCACAAATATTAAGAGTACCAATTATTACTATCATGGAATTTTAAACTATAAAATAAGCACTTATACTTTGACCCACATGTTTAATCATACCTACCGTAAGTCTCAAATAAATTAAAACTAGCAAACTATGTACACATTATGGTATCATGCAATGCAGTCATTATTCCACGTACCCAAAATGTAAATTTAAATTCCTTGATCTATAGCGTTCTTAAAATATCATTGCTGGAAAAAATATATATATTATTTTCTATCACAGGAAATATAAAAATCTATGTTTAAACTTCATATTTTTTTTTCGCATATTCAACACGGGTTTAACTTTCTTGATATACTAAAAATATATTTGTAATTTTTAAAAATAATCTGTAAAGGCAACACATTTAGAGATAAACCACTGTTAAGGGGGTTAGGTATTTATGTGATAGGTGATACTGGTGGTAATGGGCCCAGCCTATCAACACATTTCATCCACATTTTGGGGTTGTATCACAGTTTCTGAAGAAAAATATAATATTATGGTTTTTGTATAGATGGCCCCTCTTTATCATTCTCATTCTCTCTCTCTCTCACTCTGTTTCATTCCTAATAGATAGTCTATTGCCTCTCGAAACTTTAAATGAGAGTAACGATGACCATCAGTCTCGTTCTTAGAAGGAAGTGCTCTTCCTCTCTAGAAAGGTAAGAGAGGTGCAGGTCTCCTCTTATCCAGCACTTTCTGGAGAACACACTTTCCAGAATGTTTCTATACCAGCCTCAATCATCGTGGATTAGCAGTGTCTACAGTCCTGTGGTCCCAAGAGGGTTTAATGGTGGTCATTCAGACTTTTAGCGGTGGTTAGTGAGATTTTGGTGGTATTATTTTTGCGACATTTGGTGTCAGCCATCGAGATTTTTAAGTTGGTCAGTGATACTGATGTGATAGTCAGTGATACTGATGGTGGTAGTCAGTGATACTGATGTGATAGTCAGTGATACTGATGGTGGTAGTCAGTGATACTGATGTGATGAGTCAGTGATACTGATGGTGGTAGTCAGTGATAGATGTGATAGTGATATTGATGGTGGTAGTCAGTGATACTGATGGTGGTAGTCAGTGATAATGATGTGATAGTCAGTGATATTGATGGTGGTAGTCATGATACTGATGTGATAGTCAGTGATACTGATGGTGGTAGTAGGATACTGATGGTGGTAGTCAGTGATACTGATGGTGATAGTCAGTGATACTGATGTGATAGTGATACTGATGGTGGTAGTCACTGATAGATGGTGATAATCAGTGATACTCTTGTGATAATCGTGATACTGAGGTGGTAGTCATACTGATGGATTAGATAGTTAGTGATACTGATGGTGGTAGTCAGTGATACTGATGGTGAAGATCAGTGATACTGATGGTGGTGACCAGTGAGACATTTGGTCAGTGTAATTTTTAAGCGGTTTTAAATATCACAACTAAATAAGTTGATAAATTGAGCACATATACAGTTAAGATAAATCTCTTGTAGTTGATGTAATTCTTTGGCTATTGTGGAAAATACAGAAATAGTCCATATTAAAAACAGTTTAGGGAACCAAAAGATTACAGGATATGTAAACATTAATATTACATATATATATATATATATATTTATATTTATATTATAT
>WNWK01021536.1:0-33948 GCA_009830355.1 Cherax destructor
TTTTAACTAGTAGAATAATCAATGATAGTATAGTAGTGAACTATCGAATAGGCCAATGTTCTTGGATAAAAAACACACACACATTAATACACAGTTGTTTGGTACACTCTGCATTTTCTTTCCTGACCTTTCTCTGCTCTCTTCGTTCCTTACTTCCTTCTCCCTATTTTATTCGCCTCGCTTCCTTCACCCATCTTTCCACCTTCCTCTCCTCGTTTCTTATCTTTCATCAAGACTGGAAAATACATTGACATCTTCACTTATTATGGTAATGTGGTAGGAAATATAACAGTATCCAAGACAATACACTCAGATCACAACATAATAGAAGTACGACAATGCGCGGGCTCCTCACCAGTAACATGAGATCAGTTATGAAGATGCCTTCATCAAATTCAGCTTCAGAAACAAAAATATAAGTGGATCAAGTCAACCATTCCTAAATAAACAAAGTTTAAGATATCCTAACAACACGGATCTGAAGCTTTGCCTAAAAAGAATTAACTCTGTGGCACTTGGGTATCTCAAGGGCAAATTCCCTTAAGAAAAAAGGAATCAGAGAGAGGGAGCTTCCTCTACAGATGAAGGCGAAGAATCACAGAGCTGCTGAAAGGGCCAGATTGAAACACGGAAGGAGGCCTGGCCAGAGAAATAGAAAATATCAACTTATGTTAGGGAATCAACAGGACCAAGAAACACAGGAAGAACTTAAAGCCAAAATGAAACTAAGAAAAATTATTTTCTTATGTGCCAAATCTAGGACAAAAACCACATACAGTATTAGGCCCCTGCTTAAACAAGATCTTAGCAGATGACAACAAAGAAATGAGATATGTAGTCCCAAATACTCAGCATTTAGTGAACGTTAATCAAATAAGGGTCGACAATGTAAATGTTTTTTTATATGACCCAGACTAAAAATCTGGTCAATTCAAGGATTTTGATATAATTCTAAGACCACAGAACTCTTAAAAAACAATAAATGAATGCCAATCAGTCTACCCCAGGCCCAGACTCGTGGAACTCCGTGTTCATCAAGAACGCAAGAAACCTCTTTCCACCTTAAATATTCTATGGAGGCGAGCGTATCAAAGGGGTCATGTCACACTCACTAAAAACAACGGACATAGCCCCCTCCACAAGGGCGGCACTAAACAGTTACAAAGTATTACGGACCGATAGCATTAAGTCCCACATCATAAAAAATTTCGAAAGGGTTCTAAAACAAGATCAGTAACAACTTGGATACCCAACAATTGCACAACCCAGGGCAGAATGGGTCAAGAGCAGGCCACAACTACTGGATCAGTATGACATGGTCTTGGATGCACTGGTGGACAAACAGAATGCAGATGTAGTATACACAGACTTTGCTAAAGCCTTCGACAAATGCAATCTGATGTAATAGCACACAAAATGCGTGATAAAATAATAACAGGAAAAGTGGGAGTGGATTTATAACTTCCTAACAAATGAAAACAAAGAGTAATAGTAAACAGAGGCGGCTACGTGAAAAGCTGTGTTCCACAAGGTACAGTACTTGCTCCCATCCTGTTCCTCGTCCTCATATCTGACATAGACAGAGCATAAGTACAGCACCGTGTCCTCCTTTGCTGAAGATACCAGAAATTGCATGGCAGTGTCATCCATTGAGGACACGGCAAAAGCTTCAAGCAGATATTAACCAAAGATTTAAATGGGCGTAGAAAACAATATAAGTTCAAAGAAGACAAAGCTCAATTCCATGATAACTCGAGGAAACAAAAACAGGATCGGTATTAAACAAATTCCAAAAAACAATAAAGCGAAAACAAATGTGAAGGACCTGGGGGAAATAACAGAAATTCCCTTCAAAGATCACAACAATGTATCTACCACATCTACTTGGAATATGATAGGATGGATAATGAGAACTTTCAAACTAGAGATGCCAAGGCAAATGATTCTCTTCAAATCACATGTTCTTCGGTTGGAATATTAATGTATCAATAGCCCCTCTCAAGACAGGCGAAACTGCAGACCTGGAGAATATACAGAAAACTTTCCTCGTATAAGACACTAAACCACCTAAATTACTGGGAATGGTTGAACTGTACTCCTTGGAATGCAGGCGAGAAATACAATAATATACACTTCGAAAATCCTAGAGGACTAGTCACGGAAATCACTCCCTACGGAAAAAACCCTCGGCGGATGCAACACCCCCAGATGAAAAGCAGGGGCGCCATGAGTACACTAAGAGATAAGGGCCCAAGACTGTTCAACTGCCTCCCAGCATACATAAGGAGATTACCAAAGACCCCGTCTTCAAGAAGGGGACAGGTACCAAAGTCGTACATGACCAGCCGGGCTGTGGTTCGTACGTCGGTTTGGGACAGCAGTAACACCTGGTTAATCACGCTCTGATCCACCACGAGGTCTGGTCACAGACGGGCCCGCAGGCGTTGCCCAGAAACTCCTCCAGGTGAACTCCAGGTATTCCTCTCCTCGCTTTTCCACATTCCTCCTCATTTCTTCCACCTTTTCTCTCCCAGTTTCTCCCCCTCTTCCTTGTTTACTTCATTTCCTTCCTAGCTACCTTGCATGTAAGTTGCTCTGGGTAAGAGCATCAGTTGTTTTGATGGATCATTGACCATGGTAATGTGACCCCAACACCCTCACCCAAAAACTATCACTGCAGGGTTTTTTGTGTGTCAGGGGTGACTACTAGAGGGTGAAGGTGTGAGGGGTGGCTAGGAGTGTGTGTGTGTGAGGGGTGGCTAGGAGGGTGTGTGTGTGTGAGGGGTGGCTAGGAGGGTGTGTGTGAGGGGTGGCTAGAAGTGTGTGTGTGTGTAGGGTGGCAAGGAGAGTGTGTGTGTGCGAGGGGTGGTTAGGAGGATGTGTGTGTGAGGGGTGGCTAGGAGTGTGTGTGTCAGGGGTGACTACTAGAGGGTGAAGGTGGAGGGTGGCTGAAGTATTGTGTGTGAGGGTGGCAGAAGTATTGTTGTGAGGTGGCTAGAAGATGTGTGTGTGAGGGGTGGCTAAAGTTGTTGTGTGAGGGGTGGCTAGAAGTTTGTGTGTGGTGAAGGGTGGCTGGGGAGTGTGTGCGGGGGTTGTTAGGAGGATGTGTTGAGGGGTGGCTAGGAGGATGTGTGTGAGGGTGGCTAGGAGGGGGTGTGAGGGGTGGCTAGGGGGGTGTGTGTGTGAGGGGTGGCTGGAGGATGTGTGAGGGGTGGCTGGAGGATTGTTGTGAGGGTGGCTGGGGATTGTGTGTGGGGGTGGCTAGGAGGATGTGTGTGAGGGTGGTAGGAGGATGTGTGTGAGGGTGGCTAGGAGGATGTGTGTGAGGGGTGGCTAGGAGGATGTGTGTGTGAGGAGTGGCTAGGAGGATGTGTGTGTGAGGGGTGGCTAGGAGGATGTGTGTGTGAGGGGTGGCTGGAGGATTGTGTGTGGGGGTGGCTAGGAGGATGTGTGTGAGGGGTGGCTAGGAGGATTGTTGTGAGGGGTGGCTAGGAGGATGTGTGTGTGAGGGGTGGCTAGGAGGATGTGTGTGGGGGGGGCTAGGAGGATGTGTGTGTGAGGGTGGCTAGAAGGGTGTGTGGGGGTGGCTAGGAGGGTGTGTGTGGGGGTGGCTAGGAGGGTGTGTGTGGGGGGGGTGGCTAGGAGGGTGTGGTGGAGGGTGGCTAGGAGGGTGTGTGTGGAGGGGTGGCTAGGAGGGATGTGTGTGGGGTGGCTAGGAGGGTGTGTGTGGAGGGTGGCTAGGAGAGTGTGTGTGAGGGGTGGCTAGGAGGGTGTGGGGGGGTGGCCCGGGAGGGTGTGTATGAGGGTGGCTAGAAGGGTGTGTGGGGGGGTGGCTAGGAGGGTGTGTGTGGGAAAGGTGGCTAAGGGTGTACTCACCTAGTTGGTTGCAAGGGCGATTCATTGCTCCTGGCCCCGCCTCTTCACTGGCGTCTGGGCCTCTCCTTGCGCCATAGCTTTATCATACCTTTTTCTTAAAATATGAATGGATCCTGCCCCACTATATCGCTTTCAAACTATTCCACTTCCTAACAACTCTGTGACTGAAGAAATACTTCCTAACATCCCTGTATTCATCGAGTCTTCAACTTCCAACTGTGTCCCCTTGTTGCTGTGTCCCATCTCTGGAACATTCTGTCTCTGTCCACCTTGTCAATTCCTCTCAGTATTTTATATTCGTTACATGTCCCCTATCCTCCTGTCCTCCAGTGTTGTCAGGTCGATTTCCCTTAACTTCTCCTCTGGACATACCCCAGCTCCGGGACTAGTCTTGTTGAAAACCCTTTTTGCACTTTTCTAGTTTTTTGGCTTGGCTAGATGTGGGTTCCAAACTGGGCTGCATCTCCAGTATGGGCCTAACAACAGTGTACAGGGTCCTGAAGATTCCTTATTAAGATGTCGGAATGCTGTTAGGTTCTAGGCGCCCGTATGCTGCAGCAGTTATTTGTTATGTGCGCCTCAGGGATGTGCCTGGGTTATACTCACCCCAAGATCTTTTTCCTTGAGTGGGTTTGTAGTCTCTTCCCCTAGACTGTACTCCGTCTGCGTCTTCTTTGCCCTTCCCAATCTTCTGACTTTGCACTTGGGGGTTGAACTCCAGGAGGGTTGCTGGCCAGGCCTGCAGCCTGTAATCCCTTTTGTTCTGCCGGTGTGTGTTTGTGTTTTGTGAGGGGTGGCTAGGGAGGGTGTATGTGTGTGGAGGGTTAGGAGGGGTGTGTATGAAGGGTGCCTGAAGGGGGTGTGTGTGTGAGGGGTGGCTAGGAGGGTGTGTGTATGAAGGGTGCCTAGAAGGGGTGTGTGTGAGAGGGGTGGCTGGAGGGTGATTTTATGAAATTATTCTTCAGAAACATATTGAAATTACTAAAATACAGGAGAAAAAGCATTCAAAATATTAGAAACAAAAAAACTCTTTTTTCAAGCTTTCCATCAGAATGGCAACTAGTATGTTGGATCATTGCTAAATAAACTCAGAAGAAGTTCGTGGTTCCTCCAGAGCCGTCACCCTTTTTTACTCTCTGCTATCCTGCTTGAACTCAGGCAGTGGCGAGAACGCTCACAGCATTCAAAGGGTGACCTATGACTGCTAGGTCACGAAAGACTAGTGGACAGTGATCACGTGAAGGCTTTGACTCACTAACGTTTTTGTTGTTTATGTTCCCGGACATCCGGCCCGTGTCTTCTCCAATAGGAGGGATCCCACTAACGGTTGGTAAGAAACTACTACTGACGCGCGCGCGGTGTGTGTGTGTGTGTGTGAGGGGCGTGGCGCAGTGCGGGGGTGTGAAGGCAAGAGAGGTGGGGAGGTATCGTGTGGTGGGAGGCGTGATTAACCTCGGCGGGGGTGGACCTGACCTTACGGTGTGGGGGGATTGGTGGGGAAGGAGGAGGAGGGGGGGGGGGAGGGTTTGGGAGTTCCTTTGTACAGTTAAATCAATCAATAATAAACACATTGACTATAACGACACGTTACGTATACCAGACTGTATGACTTAAGGATAGAACACTTATACAAAACATTTCTGGCAACGAAAATGTAAACCTAAAAATAATGAATAGAATATTTGAGATTTATACATATAATTGCAGACTTATACAGGGGTGGAAGTTCCAGACTATATACCAGGGGTGGAGGTTCCAGACTTATACCAGGGGTGGGAGTTCCAGATTGTATTGCAGGGTGGGAGTTCCAGACTATACCAGGGGTGGAGAGTTCCAGATTGTTGCAGGGGTGGAAGTTCCAGACTATGTCCAGGGGTGGAAGTTCCAGCAATACCAGGGGTGGAGAGTTCCAGACTTATAAGGGGTGGAAGTTCCAGACTATAACCAGGGGTGGGAAATTCCAGACTATATACCAGGGGTGGAAGTTCCAGACTATATACCAGGGGTGGAGAGTTCCAGACTATATACTAGGGGTGGGAAATTTAGACTATATACCGGGTGGGAGTTCCAGATTGTATTGCAGGGGTGGAGAGACTATGTACCAGGGGTGGGCAGTTCCAGACTATATACCAGGGGTGGAGAGTTCCAGACTATATACCAGGGTGGAGAGTTCCAGACTATATACCAGGGGTGGAGAGTTCCAGACTATATACCAGGGTGGAGAGTTCCAGACTATATACCAGGGGTGGAGAGTTCCAGACTATATACCAGGGGTGGAGAGTTCCAGACTATATACCAGGGGTGGAGAGTTCCAGACTATATACCAGGGGTGGAGAGTTCCAGACTATATACCAGGGGTGGAGAGTTCCAGATTGTATTGCAGGGTGGAGAGTTCCAGACTATGTACCAGGGGTGGACAGTTCAGACTATATACCAGGGGTGGAGAGTTCCAGACTATATACCAGGGTGGAGAGTTCCAGACTATATACCAGGGTGGAGATTCCAGACTATATACCAGGGTGGAGAGTTCCAGACTATATACCAGGGGTGGAGAGTTCCAGACTATATACCAGGGGTGGAGAGTTCCAGACTATGTACCAGGGGTGGACAGTTCCAGACTATATACCAGGGGTGGAGAGTTCCAGACTATATACCAGAGGTATATATACTATATACCAGGTATGACATCTTAAGATGTCATACCTGACAGAAGAAGTACAAAGGGAACAAAGAGCCATACAGGATATTGCAAGAAACCCAAAATATTTCTACTCCTATGCAAAATCCAAGCTAAGAACTACCTGTAGAATTGGACCATTATTGAGAGGAGATTCGTATACGGACGATGAACAGGAAATGAGTGAAATTCTAAAAGAACAGTATGAGTCAGTGTTCAGCAACCCACTAAATGACAGCAAGGTAGAAAATGCAGAAATATTTTTCACTCCAGCAGAAGGCTGCGCAGACCACCTAACCGACATTATACAAATCCCATAGATTTCGAAAAAGAAATGGCCAACATGCCCACTCACTCAGCACCTGGACCAGATTCATGGAATGCTTTATTTATAAAGCAGTGCAAAGTACCATTAGCAAGAGCCCTTAGTATTCTGTGGAGAAAGAGCTTAGATCTAGGTGAAATTCCAGAGGCCTTAAAGAGTGCAGACATAGCTCCTTTGCATAAGGGAGGTAGTAGAGCACTAGCTAAAAATTACAGACCAGTAGCCTCACTTCTCACATCATAAAAATCTTTGAAAGAGTGATGAGACGGCAGATTACAAAGTTCATGGACCAGCACAACCAACATAACCCGAACCAGCATGGCTTTAGAGCGGGTCGATCATGCCTGTCACAGCTGCTGAACCATTATGACAGAATTACGGAGGCATTGGAGGACGACCAAAACGCAGATGTGATTTACAAGATTTTGCAAAGGCGTTTGACAAATGCGATCATGGAGTGATAGCGCACAAAATGAGGGCCATAGGCATTACGGGGAAGGTAGGCAGATGGATTTTGAGTTCCTAACACAAAGAACACAAAAAGTAGTAGTGAACAGGGCAAGATCCAGCATCAGCGAGGTCAAAGCTCAGTGCCCCAAGGCACTGTCCTGGCCCTCTGCTGTTTCTCATCCTCATAGCAGACATAGATAAAAACACCCAGCACACTTTTGTATCATCATTTGCAGATGACACTAAAATAAGCATGAAAGTCACTACGGTAGAGGACACTGAAAAATTACAGGAGGACATAAGCAGGTCTTCCAATGGGCAGTGGAGAACAACATGACGTTCAATGGTGATAAGTTTCAGCTGCTTAGGTATGGAAAAATGAAGAACTCAAAGGAACACTATATACAAAACGCAAGAGGGTCACCACATAGAACGAAAGGAACACGTAAAGGACTTGGGAATAATTATGTCTGCTGATCTGTCGTTTAAAGACCATAACAATACAAAGATCACAACAGCCAGGAAGATGACGGGTGGGTATTGAGAACTTTCAAAACAAGGGAAATAATGCCGATGGTGACACTATTCAAATCGCTAGTGCTCCCTCACTTAGAATACTGCTCAGTGCTGACGGCCCCGTTCAGGGCAGGAGAAATAGCAGAGCTGGAACAAATCCAGAGTCGTTTACGGCTCACATTGAGCCATTGAAACATCTAAATTATTGGGAACGCCTTCAAGTCTTGAACATGTACTCATTGGAGCGGAGGAGAGAGAGATACATGATAATATATACATGGAAAGTACTTGAGGGCCTGGTCCCAAATCTGCACACTGCCATAACAACATACTGGAGTGAGAGATATGGGAGAAAGTGTAAAATAAACCCAGTGAGGAGCAGGGGTGCGGTGGGGACAATACGGAGCACTGTATTAACATCCGGGGTCCCAGACTATTCAACATCTTACCAGAAGATATCGAAACACGGCTGGAACCAGTGTAGAAGCCTTCAAGAGGAAACTGGACAAATATCTTCACCAGGTGCCAGATCAACCAGGCTGTGATGGATATGTGGGGCAGCGGGCCTCCAGCAGCAACAGCCTGGTTGACCAGGCAAGCACCAGACGAGCCTGGCCCATGGCCGGGCTCAGAGAGTAGATACTCTCGAAACTCTTCAAAGGTATATCAAAGGTAAGGTGGAGAGTTCCAGACTATATACCAGGGGTGGACAGTTCCAGACTATATACCAGGGGTGGAGAGTTCCAGACTATATACCAGAGGTGGAGAGTTCCAGACTATATACCAGGGGTGGAGAGTTCCAGACTATATACCAGGGGTGGAGAGTTCCAGACTATATACCAGGGGTGGAGAGTTCCAGACTATATACCAGGGGTGGAGAGTTCCAGACTATATACCAGAGGTGGAGAGTTCCAGACTATATACCAGGGGTGGAGAGTTCCAGACTATATACCAGGGGTGGAGAGTTCCAGACTATATACCAGGGTGGAGAGTTCCAGACTATATACCAGAGGTGGAGAGTTACAGACTATATACCAGGGGTGGAGAGTTCCAGACTATATACCAGGGGTGGAGAGTTCCAGACTATATACCAGGGGTGGAGAGTTCCAGACTATATACCAGGGGTGGAGAGTTACAGACTATATACCAGGGGTGGAGAGTTACAGACTATATACCAGGGGTGGAGAGTTACAGACTATATACCAGGGGTGGAGAGTTACAGACTATATACCAGAGGTGGAGAGTTCCAGACTATATACCAGGGGTGGAGAGTTACAGACTATATACCAGGGATGGAGAGTTCCAGACTATATACCAGGGGTGGAGAGTTCCAGACTATATACCAAGGGTGGAGAGTTCCAGACTATATACCAGGGGTGGAGAGTTACAGACTATATACCAGGGGTGGAGAGTTCCAGACTATATACCAGGGGTGGAGAGTTCCAGACTATATACCAGGGGTGGAGAGTTCCAGACTATATACCAGGGGTGGAGAGTTCCAGACTATATACTAGGGGTGGAGAGTTCCAGACTATATACCAGGGGTGGAGAGTTACAGACTATATACCAGGGGTGGAGAGTTCCAGACTATATACTAGGGGTGGAGAGTTACAGACTATATACCAGGGGTGGAGAGTTGCAGACTATATACCAGGGGTGGAGAGTTCCAGACTATATACCAGGGGTGGAGAGTTCCAGACTATATACCAGGGGTGGAGAGTTACAGACTATATACCAGGGGTGGGCAAGGTCTTCGATAAGAAGAGCCACAATATGGTAGTCCTACTCACCAAAGCTCTGGTCGTTGAAGACTTTGACCGAGTCTTCATTTTTGCAGTTAATAGTTTAAAATCTGGCTGGTAGGATGTGAAAGCAGTTCTAAGAATCTCAGTGAGGTGACTCTTAGTGAGGATAGTACGATGTTTAGACTTGATAAATTTCATTACAAAGAAGAGATTCACAGCAGTAACTTGTCCCAAAAACAGAGAGTAGTGGGAAGCCAGTTTTGTGAAGACTGGGACACTTTGCTTCTGGGATTTATTTCCAAAAGTCAATTAGAGATGAGCTTTAATGTACCAGCTTCAAACCCACATCTTCCTGCAGCTCAGAAGGTGTGTTTCTACTGAAGCAACATCCCAGGCAAAAGTTGTAACAACAGGACATCCATCATTGATGACATCAATCACTAAAGGATTCACAAGAAATTAAAAACATGGCTTTTAACTTTTTTTAGTTTCTCAAACTTGTTCTCAAAATCATTATAAAGTGTTTCTAAGTTTCCTTCGTATTGTTTCAATTTGTCTTTAATTTCAACGTCGGGAAAAGCAGTTATTCTTAATTTAAGGCTGAGAAAGTGGTCAAATTTCTTTGTTGCCAGATCTCTGGAAAAGCTTTACTTTATTTTGAAAACTGATTGAGCAAGTTCTGTAATAACTTTGTTCCTTCCTTGAAGTGCCAGATTTAAATATTAGAGTTATTGCATTACGTCTGTCAAGAACATCAGATCCTGTATTCATCATTCATGATCTTCTAGTTGTGGTTATTTCTTTTTCTTTTCTTTCATAAAAGTAATGATTGGTTCACAAAGAACAACAAACTTATTCAAAAGATTAGTAGTTGACAGCCGTCCTGCGATACAGTACAATTAAAGGTCATTTAGTTTTTCCTCAGAATTGAACTGGAACTGTTTGCTTACTAAATGCTCGAGGTGGATAATACAGTGGATAATACAGTGGATGATACAGTGGATGATACAGTGGATGATACAGTGGATAAAGACACACGTGTCAACTGCCCAACTAGGCCAGTATTTTGACCTACAATAGCTGGTGCTAACAAGTTAATGCAATGGTAATTGAGCATTTAATAAAGCTTTAAATGCATTTTTGACGTCAATACCTTTTGTGGTTTCCTTTAATCTTATCAGGTCTAAGAATTCTTCTTTTACATTTCCACATTTGTAACATAGCGAACAAATATAGCCAGCTGAGGGATATAGTGAATGTCTGCAGATTCATCCAATGGTAAACTTAAAGCAACGCAACCTTACAGATCAGTCTGCAGTAGAACTAATTTCAGAAATGCGTCTCTGGGTAGTGCGGCGGGAGATAGGAATTTGTTTTATTGCTTGTTTGAGTTCACTGGAGCGAGAATTGCAATCACATCAATAGTATTCTTTTTTTTTTTTCAATTTCTCCAAGCTATAACACAACTAGCTTCAGTAGCCAAATCACTTTGCTTACAGAGGGAAAATAAACTATTTTATTGAGTGACTAAATTAGATTAAAAAAAAAATCTTATTTTTTTCGCAGTTTTGATTCAGGAAGAAATTCAGATGCAAATTTTTATGATTACATTGATGGTGACTTTAAATTACTGGCTTTAAAGTGGCTGAAGGTTGTATGGCAGATGAGGCACAGAGCATTTTCACCCTTAACAGTAAAAGCAAAATCGTCCTTCCATTGTTGGTTAAACTCTCTTGTTCGTATTTTCGTTGTATACTCTTCTGTTACTCGGTCATTTTAAACAAGGGTTATATAACTAAAATCAATCTTAAATATTTATTAATCAAAAAATTACCTCTCTACACTGTTCTAGTTATGTTCAGCTTGTGCTGCTGCAAGCTTGTAACTTGTGCTGCTGCAAGCTTGTAACTTGGCTGCTGCAAGCTTGTAACTGCGCTGCTGCAAGCTTGTAACTTGGCTGCTGCAAGCTTGTAACTTGCTGCTGCAAGCTTGTAACTGGCTGCTGCAAGCTTGTAACTTGTGCTGCTGCAAGCTTGTAACTTGTGCTGCTGCAAGCTTGTAACTTGTGCTGCTGCAAGCTTGTAACTTGTGCTGCTGCAAGCTTGTAACTTTTGCTGCTGCAAGCTTGTAACTTGTGCTGCTGCAAGCTTGTAACTTGTGGTGCTGCACGCTTGTAACTTGTGCTGCTGCAAGCTTGTAACTTGTGCTGCTGCAAGCTTGTAATTTGTGGTGCTGCAAGCTTGTAACTTGTGCTGCTGCAAGCTTGTAACTTGTGGTACTGCACGCTTGTAACTTGTGCTGCTGCAAGCTTGTAACTTGTGCTGCTGCAAGCTTGTAACTTGTGCTGCTACAAGCTCGTAACTTGTGGTGCTGCACGCTTGTAACGTGTGCTGCTGCAAGCTTGTAACTTGTGCTGCTGCAAGCTTGTAACTTGTGCTGCTGCAAGCTTGTAACTTGTGGTGCTGCAAGCTTGTAACTTGTGCTGCTGCAAGCTTGTAACTTGTGGTGCTGCAAGCTTGTAACTTGTGGTGCTGCAAGCTTGTAACTTGTGGTGCTGCAAGCTTGTAACTTGTGCTGCAAGCTTGTAACTTGTGGTGCTGCAAGCTTGTAACTTGTGGTGCTGCAAGCTTGTAACTTGTGGTGCTGCAAGCTTGTAACTTGTGCTGCTGCAAGCTTGTAACTTGTGGTGCTGCACGCTTGTAACTTGTGCTGCTGCAAGCTTGTAACTTGTGCTGCTGCAAGCTTGTAACTTGTGCTGCTGCAAGCTTGTAACTTGTGCTGCTGCAAGCTTGTAACTTGTGCTGCTGCAAGCTTGTAACTTGTGCTGCTGCAAGCTTGTAACTTGTGCTGCTGCAAGCTTGTAACTTGTGCTGCTGCAAGCTTGTAACTTGTGCTGCTGCAAGCTTGTAACTTGTGCTGCTGCAAGCTTGTAACTTGTGCTGCTGCAAGCTTGTAACTTGGCTGCTGCAAGCTTGTAACTTGCTGCTGCGCACTTGTAACTTGTGCTGCTGCAAGCTTGTAACTTGTGCTGCTGCAAACTTGAACTTGTGCTGCTGCAAGCTTGTAACTTGTGCTGCTGCAAGCTTGTAACTTGTGCTGCTGCAAGCTTGTAACTTGTGTGCTGCAAGCTTGTAACTGTGCTGCTGCAAGCTTGTAACTGTGCTGCTGCAAGCTTGTAACTTTGCTGCTGCAAGCTTGTAACTTGTGCTGCTGCAAGCTTGTAACTGTGCTGGTCTGCAAGCTTGTAACTTGTGCTGCTGCAAGCTTGTAACTCTGTGCTGCTGCAAGCTTGTAACTTGTGCTGCCAAGCTTGTAACTTGGGTGCTGCAAGCTTGTAACTTGTGCTGCTGCAAGCTTGTAACTTGTGCTGCTGCAAAGCTTGTAACTTGTGCTGCTGAAAGCTTGTAACTTGTGTCTGCTGCAAGCTTGTAACTTGTGCTGCTGCAAGCTTGTAACTTGTGGCTGCTGGAAGCTTGTAACTTGTGGTGCTGCAAGCTTGTAACTTGTGGTGCTGCAAGCTTGTAACTTGTGCTTCGGTGCTGCAAGCTTGTAACTTGCTGCTGCAAGCTTGTAACTTGTGGTGCTGCAAGCTTGTAACTTGTGCTGCTGCAAGCTTGTAACTTGTGTGCTGCACGCTTGTAACTGCTGCTGCAAGCTTGTAACTTGTGGTGCTGCAAGCTTGTAACTTGTGCTGCTGCAAGCTTGTAACTTGGCTGCTGCAAGCTTGTAACTGTGCTGCTCAAGCTTGTAACCTTGCTGCTGCAGTCTTGTAATTGTGCTGCACACAGTTTGTAACTTGCTAGCTGCTGAAAGTTTGTAACTTGTGCTGCTAAAGTTGTAACTTGTGCTGCTCAAGCTTGTAATTATGGTGCTCAAGCTTGTAACTGTGGTGCTGCAAGTTGTAACTTGTGCTGCTGCAAGCTTGTAACTCTGTGCTGCTGCAAGCTTGTAACTTGAAAATGCGCTGCAAGCATGTAACTGTCGCTGCTGCAAGCTAACTTGTGCTGCTGCGCAAGCTTTGAACTCTGCCTACAAGCTTGTAACTATGGCTGCTACAACTGTAACTTGTGTCTGCTGCAAGCTTTTAAGCTTGGGCTGCAATTTAACTTGCTGCTCAAGCTAAATTGTCAGTGCAGCTGAAGTTTGTACTTTGCTGCTGCAAATCTTGAACTTGAAGTGCTGCAAGCTTGTAACTCTTGCTGCTCAAGCATGCAACTTTCGCTGCAAGCTTGTAATTCTTTGCTGCTGTTCAAGCTTGTATTATCCTAGTGCGAAAGCTTGTAACTTTGCTGCTGAAAGCTTGTAACTTAGCTGCGAAAGTTGTAATCTGCCGCAGTAAAGCTTTTAACTTGGGCTGCTGCAAATTGAACTTGTGCTGCTGCTGCTGCAAGCTTAACGTGCGCTGCTGCTGCAAGCTTGTAACTTGTGCTGCTGCTGCAAGCTTGTAACTTGTGCTGCTGCTGCTGCAAGCTTGTAACTTGTGCTGCTGCTGCTGCAAGCTTGTAACTTGTGCTGCTGCAAGCTTGTAACTTGTGGTGCTGCAAGCTTGTAACTTGGTGCTGCAAGCTTGTAACTTGTGGTGCTGCAAGCTTGTAACTGTGTGCTGCACGCTTGTAACTTGTGCTGCTGCAAGCTTGAATCTGGGTGCTACAAGCTAACTTGTGCTGCTGCAAGCTTGTAACTTGTGCTGCTACAAGCTGTAACTGTGCTGCTGCAGCTTGTAACTTCTGCTGCTGCAAGCTTGTAACTTGATGGTGCTGCAAGCTTGTAACTGGTGCTGCAAGCTTGTAATTCGCCCAGCTTGTAACTTGTGCTGCTGCTGCTGCAAGCTTGTAACTTTGCTGCTGCAAACTTGTAATTTAGCTGCTGCAAAGCTTGTAACTTGTGCTGCTGCTGCTGCAAAGTTTGTAACTTGTGGTCCAAGCTTGTAACTTATTCTACAAACATGGCAATGCTGCTCAAGTTGTAACTTGCTGCGCAAGCTTGTAACTGGCTGCCGCAGCTTGTCCCTGCCTGCAAGCTTGTAACCTTGTAGCGCTGCAAGCTTGTAACTGTGCTTGCTGCAAGCTTGTAACTTGTATTCTGCTGCAAGCTTGTAACTTGGCTGCTGCAAAGTTTAACTATTGCTGCTGCAAGCGTAATTTCTGCTGCTGCAACTTGTAACTTGTTTGTAAGCAACTGGGTGCTGCTGCAAGCTGAACCTTGTGCTGCTGCAAACTGTAACTTGTCCTGCTGCAAGCTTGTAACTTTGCTGCTGCAATTACAGCTTGTAACTGCTGCTGCAAGCTTGTAACTTGTGCTGCTGCAAGCTTGTAACTTGTGCTGCTGCAAGCTTGTAACTTGTGCTGCTGCAAGCTTGTAACTTGTGCTGCATGAAGAGTGATGTGAGTCCAGTTGCATCATACCTTCTTGTTTACTTGTTTTGATTATGTTATTTAAACACCAGTTTGGACACATAATGCATATGGATGTTTGAAAAGATAATATGAATTACCCATATATATATATATATATATATATATATATATATATATATATATATATATATATATATATATATATATATATATATATATATATATAGGTATGTACCAATAGTATATATATATATATATATTGGTACATACTACTGTAGATTAATATAAAATTTTAGGAAAAATGGCAATGAAGCTCAATATAGTGTCGGGGGCCGTACAGAGTAGCTTCGGGATGCGGTACGGGAGCCGCAGTTTCCCCACCGTTGCCGTATAGAACCTTTTATGTTCACTGAGTTTCTACTCAGGTTCAGTGGAATGACACATCGATGTATTTTTTTGTATTCTGTTGCAGCTGTAAGAGCTTCAGGGTTTATATTTATATAGATTCTCCTATACATAAAATATGTTCAGTAGCAAGCGTGGATATTTTGTATTTTGGGCAAATTTCAACTTTTGAAAAGTGGGTGTGCGCGTTGCTTCGAACCTCGTTGACTGTTCATTCAAAATGCAGCTTTTTTGATGCGTTATTAGTGGTCTTAGGTGATTTGTTTTTGTACGTTTCATTGGATATTATCCAGGTAGATACCAGGTAGTAATTTTTTAGCAATGTTGAGAAAACTATCTGAATAGATGACAAGAGTAGTGTCATCTGCAAACAGAACAGATTAAAGTATCTGTAACATATTTGGGAGGTCACTGATATAGACGAAAAATAGTAGAGGGTCATGGACGCTGCCCTGAGGAACTCCTTTTTTGATAGGTTGGACTGATGAGGTAATGTTGTTAATGGTCAGGCTAGGATTTTGATACCATAATGTTCTATATTAATTTGAGTAGCCTCATTTAATATTAGTTATTTTCAAGAGATTACATCATTCGTACTTTTTCCCGGCCTGTATAATTTTTTCCACGTTTTTTGTAATAATAGCAAGTTGTAAAGTGACCAGTAATTGTTAGTATCTACTGGGTCTCTGATTTCGTAGTGGGTAACCCTCGCTAGCTTCGGTATACTAAGGAAGGTTTTGGCTTCCAATGATTCGTTGAATAATGCAGCAATGAGCAGCTCTTTTTTATATTATTTCCTTTGTTATTAAGCGATTTAATTATTGATGTAATCTCAGCAGGAATAGTTGGGAATAGGTAGAGAGTTTGGTAAATTATCAGAGTAATTAGTAGCTAGGGCAAGGGAGTTTGGTATTTTGCTGGCTGGGTTACATAATTTAGACGAGAAGTCATTTATTTTCTTATACCTGCTGCCCCTGTTCACCTAGCAGTAAGTAGGTACTCGAGTGTTAGACGAGTTTTGTGGGTCACAGACTGGAGGACAAAACTAGCCTAAGTTGCTTGAAATGCTCTGCACAACCAGGGTCTTTCTATATAGTATGGCAAGGATGCCAGCTGGACCTGTAATAATTGTGTCGTGTACTTTCAGAAATTATTATTATTATTAAGTTTATTGGTTGTTTCAACAATCTGGATAGGAGGTTCATCCGGTTTAGTACAGTTTTTGGAGACTTTGTAAATTGACTTAAACCCAGTATTTATGAGTGTTTTCCAGGTCTTCGTTATATCCCTCTTTTGATTCATTAAACCCGCTATCATAATACAGTTGCCTCCATGTTCTAATTAGCTTGGAGAGCGGTGAGCTATAGATTTTCAGATTGTTCTTTGGATATTAATCCCGAACTGTATTGTTCATAGTTATGTTTTGTGTACATGAACGCGTGGATACTGTTGGTAAGCCATAGATTAGTCTCTTTGTAGTGACCAGTTTGGTATTAATGAACATTGTTTATGGTAGAGGCTGACTTTTTTTGCAGGAATATGCAAACACGTGAGTTAATATTCAAACTGTCGGTAAACAAACTGTGCCAGTCAATATCACTGACTGCTGTGATCAGGTTAGTTACGGATGCCTCGCCCTAAGCCTTAATGAAATTTTACTAGTATTAGGTAGTGATTTAGTTAAGTTGCTTACTAGGAAGATAGGATAGTGATTATGCCAGCTTCAAGAGGAGGTAATATTATTTATCCAGATGTGGTCCAGTGAGTCTTCACGGTGAATGAAGGTAATGTTGAAATCTGGAGCAATTACTGGGTGAAGTTTATCTAGTTTATTGTTTATAACTTGATCTTTAAGTTTTTCACTCAAATTGTCCATATGTAGTCGCCACATTTAACCTTGTTTCATGTTGAGTTAATACATTTTATCTTATCAGCGTACTCGATTTTAGTGCCACCTCTCATTTGACCAGGTCTGTAGTTATGTACCCAAGTTATGTTTAGTGTCATGTAAGACAGATTTCTGTTAGAATAATGGAAGTTAGTGTGGTAATATCATGGTGTTTACCCAGAGACTTAACATTGTTAGTAAATAATGATATACTGTGAGTGTTGCTGAGGACAGTTGTTATTGGCTAGCTGACAGTTGTTGTTGGCTAGCTGACAGTTATTGGCTAGCTGACAGTTGTTGTTGGCTAGCTGACAGCTGTTATTGGCTAGTTGACAGTTGTTGTTGGCTAGCTGACAGTTGTTGTGGCTGTGACAGTTGTTGTTGGCTAGCACGTTGTTGTTGGCTAGCTGACAGTTGTTGTTGGCTAGTGACAGTTGTTGTTGGCTAGCTGACAGTTGTTGTTGGCTAGCTGACAGTTGTTGTTGGCTGCTGACAGTTATTGGCTAGCTGACAGTTGTTGTTGGCTAGCTGACAGCTGTTATTGGCTAGTTGACAGTTGTTGTTGGCTAGCTGACAGTTGTTGTTGGCTAGCTGACAGTTGTTGTTGGCTAGCTGACAGTTGTTGTTGGCTAGCTGACAGTTGTTGTTGGTTAGTGACGTTGTTATTGGCTAGCTGACGTTGTTGTTGGCTAGCTGACAGTTGTTGTTGGCTAGCTGTGTCCTGTTGACGTAAATGAATTTCATTAAAAAGATGAGAGAGTAGATTCAGTTTAGGATCATTAGCATTCATCAGCAGTGTTGTGCTCTACGGATTAAAAGAGGAAGTGAAATTGTATATGTATGGTATATACAGTACCCACAATATGATGTGCAACATCTGGGAATCTTTACTGCAGACGTTTCGCCACCCAGTGGCTTTATCAGCAGACGTTTCGCCACCCAGTGGCTTTATCAATACAAATTCAAGGCCATAATTGGAAGACAGTACAATAAAGATACGCAGGTGTTGAACACGTGTCTAGTTCTTCATCAGCAAGTGAAATTATAAAGATGATTTGTTACAAGAAGGAAGATAACATGTAATAACTGGTAGAGACAACAATAAACATTGTTAGAGAATTAAGAAATATAAATTTTGAAGAAAGATGTGATGGTGAAATACACTTGAGAGAATACAGAAAAAGTGTGTAATACAATTAACTCTAATATTTACTACAATGTGATATAAAGATACAGTATAATACAACAGTGTAAACAATAAACTAAGAAGCTCAATGGAGGAAACTTAAAATAAGGAAGTACTATACAAGGACTAATATGTAGTTACCTCTCTGTTACTAATTGTAAGTAGTTACCGAAACATCTGTGCTCGTGCTTTCTGTGTGCCAATTTTAATACATATATCGTGCCAAACAGGTAAAACTGGTCAATTAGCAAGAACTCATTTAAAATTTAAGACATTTCTAAAAATTTCTCTTATACCAAAAGAACCTTAGAAAACTTACCTAACCTAATTATAAAAAGCGCAATTTAATTTAGCCTAAAGAGAGGCTACGCTATCTCTTGAAATTTTGCCTTAACAACAGGAACAAAGAAACGTTGATAAACAGGAATAATATCGAAACACTGACTGACAACTACTAAATGAACAATAATGAAACAGACGAAGAGGAACAATGAAACAGTGGCTAACACAACAGGAACAGCGATCTAGACGAACAGCAATGACTAGCAACAAGGAAACTCTGACTAACAGCAACAGTAGAAACAGGCAAACAGGAACAGCAACAAAACCGTGATTAACAAGATGAACAACAACGAAACAGACTAACAAGACGAACAACAACAACAACAAACTGACTCAGGAACAAAGATAACAACCACAAATTAACACAACAACGGAGTGACATCAAAACCACAACAGAGACATCAACAACCACAACAACAAATGACTATCAACAACCCAACAACGGAAGAGGACTATCAACAACCACAACAACGGAAGGCTATCAACAACAAAAACGGAAGAGTGACTATCAAACCACAACAACGGAAGAGTGAATAACAATCAACACGGAAGAGTGATATCAACAACCACAACAACGAAGGTGACATCAACACCACAACAACAGGACTATCAACACACAACAGGAGAGTGACTATCAACACAACAACGGAAGAGTGACTATCAACAACACACGAAGAGTGTATCAACACAACAACGGAAGGTGATATCAACAATCCAACAACGAAGGATATCAACCACAACGGAGGACTATCAACAACCACAACAACGGAAGAGTGATCAAAACACAACAACGAATGATATCAACCCAAAACGGAGAGGACTATCAACAACCACAAAACGGAGGACTATCAACAACCACAACGATACAAAACCACAAAACGAAGTAAAACACAACAACGGAAAGTACTATCACAACCAAACAACGGTGACTATCAACAACCACAACACGGAAGAGTGACTATCAACAACCACAACAACGGAAGGTGACTATCAAAACCACAACAACGGAAGAGTGACTACAACGAACACAACAACAAGAGGATATCAACAACCACAACAACGGAAGAGTGACATATCACAACCACAACAACGGAAGAGTGACTATAACAACCACAACAACGGAGATGACTAACAACCACAACAACGGAGAGTGACTATCAACAACCACAACAACGGGAGAGTGACTATCAACAACCACAACAACGGAAGAGTGACTATCAACAACCACAACAACGGAAGAGTGACTATCAACAACCACAACAACGGAAGAGTGACTATCAACAACCACAACAACGGAAGAGTGACTATCAACAACCACAACAACGGAAGAGTGACTATCAACAATCACAACAACGGAAGAGTGACTATCAACAACCACAACAACGGAAGAGTGACTATCAACAACCACAACAACGGAAGTGACT
The DNA here is from genome assembly GCA_009830355.1 of Cherax destructor. Taxonomy (NCBI): domain Eukaryota; kingdom Metazoa; phylum Arthropoda; class Malacostraca; order Decapoda; family Parastacidae; genus Cherax; species Cherax destructor. Next base: position 20,192 of record WNWK01021536.1, read on the forward strand.
ATCAACAATCACAACAAAGGAAGAGTGACTATCAACAACCACAACAACGGAAGAGTGACTATCAACAACCACAACAACAGAGTGACTATCAACAATCACAACAACGGAAGAGTGACTATCAACAATCACAACAACGGAAGAGTGACTATCAACAACCACAACAACGGGAGAGTGACTATCAACAACCACAACAACGGAAGAGTGACTATCAACAACCACAACAACGGAAAGTGACTATCAACAATCACAACAACGGAAGAGTGACTATCAACAACCACAACAACGGAAGAGTGACTATCAACAACCACAACAACGGAAGTGACTATCAACAACCACAACAACGGAAGAGTGACTAACAACAACCACAACAACGGGAAAGTGACTATCAACAACCACAACAACGGAAGAGTGACTATCAACAACCACAACAACGGAAGAGTGACTATCAACAACCACAACAACGGAAGAGTGACTATCAACAACCACAACAACGGGAGAGTGACTATCAACAACCACAACAACGGAAGAGTGACTATCAACAACCACAACAACGGAAGAGTGACTATCAACAACCACAACAACGGAAGAGTGACTATCAACAACCACAACAACGGAAGAGACTATCAACCACAACAGGAATAACAAAACAGTGATGAACAAAGAGCATCAGCAACAATGACAAAGCAACGACCGTTTGTGCCGGAGGAGAGGGGAGGAAGTCGAGGGGAGGGAGGAGGGGAAGTGAGGGGAGGGGACGGAGAAGGAAGAGGAGGGAGGGAGGTTTAGAAACTATAAGTGGATGGGGAGGGGTGCTGTTTGGCGCCAACACTGTCTTTCCTCTCATTTCTCCTACAATCTTTTCCCTTTCCCTCAACTCTGATTCCTCTTCCTCCCTACTCTACTTCCCTTATCTTCTACTTCCTTAACATCACCTGCCTCTGCCTCCCTATCTTCTACTTCTCTTATCTACCCTATCATCCACTTATACTTCCTACTTGCTGTACCTCCCCTACCTTATATTTAAGTAAGTTTATTCAGGTATACACAAATACAGTTACTTATATTATCATACAAAGCAGCGTATGTGTAGAGAACCACCCAGGATAACCCAAAAAAAACGTCAGACAAAGTGACTCATTTCCAGTTGTAGCTTGATGGTGAGTTCGTGTACTAGACTGAAGGTAGTACAGTGAGAGCAGCTGAGTCTGGCTACATCATCACTGTGTTTACACTCGTTCATTGTTTCCTTGACGGAAATGATGAATGATCTATGACATGATTCAAGAACTACACTAAATAACATGACCAGCATCCTAACACTTCCCCTCAACCCAGACTGTAGGGCGCCATGCTAGTGTGTGTGTGTGTACTCACCTAGTTGTACTCACCTAGTTGTGGTTGCAGGGGTCGATTCATAGCTCCTGGCCCCGCCTCTTCACTGGCCTCTACTGGGTCACTCTCCCTGCGCTATGAGCTTTATCATACCTCTTCTTAAAGCTATGAATGGACCCTGCCTCCACTACATCGCTTCCCAAACTATTCCACTTCCTGACCACTCGGTGACTGAAGAAATACTTCCTAACATCCCTGTGATTCATCTGAGTCTTCAACTTCCAACTGTGTCCCCTTGTTGCTGTGTCCCATCTCTGGAACATTCTGTCTCTGTCCACCTTGTCAATTCCTCTCAGTATTTTATATGTCGTTATCATGTCCCCCTTATCTCTCCTGTCCTCCAGTGTCGTCAGGTCGATTTCCCTTAACCTCTCCTTATCTCCGGGACTAGTCTTTTGCAAACCTTTGCACTTTCTCTAGTTTGTTTACGTGCTTGGATAGGTGTGGGTTCCAAACTGGTGCTGCATACTCCAATATGGGCTTAACGTACACAGTGTACAGGGTCCTGAACGATTCCTTATTAAGATGTAGGAATGCTGTTCTTAGGTTTGCTAGGCCCCATATCTGCGCAGTTATTTGGTTGATGTGCGCCCCCAGGAGATGTGCCTGGTTTATACTTACCCCAAGATCTTTTCCTTGATTGAGGTTTGAGTCTCGGCCCCCCTAGACTGTACTCCGTCTGCGGTCTTCTTTGCCCTTCCCCAATCTTCACGACTTTGCCGGGTGGGGTTGAATTCCGGAGCCAATTGCTGGACCAGGCTTGCACCTGTCCAGACCCCTTGTAGTTCTGCCTGGTCCTCGTCCGATTGAATTCTTCTCATCAACTTCACATCATCTGCAAAAAAGGGACACTTCGGAGTCTATTCCTTCCGTTATGTCGTTCACAAATACCAGAAACAGCACCGGTCCTAGGACTGACCCCTGTGGAACACCACTCGTCACCGGCGCCCACCTGACACCCGCCACGTACCATGACTCGCTGCTGTCTTCCTGACAGGTATTCCCTGATCCATTGGAGTCCTTCCCTGTTATCCCTGCCTGGTCCTTTTTGCACTAATCTCTTGTGTGGAACTGTGTCAAACGCCTTCTTACAGTCCAAGAAAATGCAATCTCCCCACCCCTCTCTCGCTTGTCTTACTGCTGTCAACTCCAGTAGGTGTGTGTGTGTGTGTGGGGCGTGCGTGCGTGCGTGCGTGCATGCGTGCGTGCGCGCTTGCTCTCTCAACAACTTGTGTTTGAGAGGGTTTTCCTCACTCTTAGCCCCGCCTCCTACACCACTTTGACCGGCATCACTTCTTGGGCCTTATCATTTCTACTCTTGAGCTGTGTATTGAATTTGCCTCCACCACCGCTTCATCAAAGTCGGTCATCGATCTCCCTTAGAATTTTGTATGCTATAATTATGTTTCATCTTGTCCTCTCCTCTAAGGTCGTCAGGTTCAGTTCCCTGAACCTCTTCTCAACATTACTTCTTTTTTAGATAGCTTGGTTGCAAACCTTTGGAACTTTTTGAGCTTACATGCTTTATAAAGTGTGGTGCTCCATCTAGGGGCCCCGTACTCGATGACTGGCGTAATATTTGTCGAATTTAAGGATCTGAAAGATTCTTATTCAAGTTCCTGAATCTATCTGAAGAATGCTAATTTGCATGCCCTGACTTTATGCGTTTAGGCTTACTGGTACATGTTTGGTGTTATATTTATTCCCCCACTCACTGATATTTGTAGGTTCTCTCCGCCCCTCCTGTACTCTTTTCCGGTCTGCCTCACATTCTAAAATCAGCATGACCTTGCTTTATTCGGTTGAAATAAGAGATGCCAACGTTTATATTTGTAATGTGTTCGGTTTTTTAAATTTTGTTTATTCTTCCCCCTTTCTTATTCTTTTCATTATTTTTGCATTACCCACAGACATACACAAGACTCGATCCCTGGGGGACAGTAGCAGTCGTAGTACTGATGCTTGCCGAAGCCCACTCATTACCCCCATTCTGATGTCTTATCCCTTACAGTTACTCTGTTTTCTATTCGATTCTCCCTGACAAAACATCTCCCTTTAACCCTTTGTATTCCTGTAATTCCTGGACTAATTTCTGCTATTGTACTGAGTAAATGTTGTCCTTTGCCCAAAAAAAATAAACTCCACTCAGCCATTTCTCTCTTTGCGTCTCTGCTAATACAAGCCCCGCAGAGTTTTAGGACAGGATCTTCCACCCCAAAAACCCTGTTTGGTTCTTCTGTAAAGAATCTCCTCTCCAAGTGTTCAATATACTTTTTCTTGCTATCTTCTCCAATTTTTTTACAACATTTTTATGATCCGACCTCGTGAGCTGGTAACTATATTGATATACGCCTGTAGGAAGAGTGAGAGGGGGGGGGAGAGGGAATGAGGAAGATTGAGGGGGGAATGAGGAAGAGGAGGGGGAATAGGAAGAGTGAGAGGAAATGGGGAAAACAGGCAGACAAAGGAGGAAAGGGTGGGGTGGGGAAGGGTGAGAAAGGTAAAGGGGGAAGGGGGGAAAAAGAGAGAAGGGAAAGAGGGAAAGGGAAGGGGAAAAAAAAAACTGAAGTGTTAAGGGAGGGAAAAAAAAAGATTTTCAGATAGGGATACGGAATGAAAGAGTAGAAAGAAGCTAAAGGAGACTGGGAGGAGAATGGATGAAATGGTGGGGTAGAGTGTGTCAGAGGTTTTGGGCATTTTAACTGCTATGGCGCTGAGACCGGAAGGTGGGGGGGGAAGTAATGGCAGGGACAGGAAGAGGGGGGAGGAGGGGAGGGGGAAGGCAGCAAGGGAATTCAGAGGTAAAAAGAAGGAAAGAAATATAGTAGACCAAGGAGAGAAGTATGAAAGAAAAAGAGCGAGGTGAAAATGGAAAGCAAAAAATAAAGAGGTTTAATCAAAAAATTAAATTAAAAATTTAAGAACAGTTGAGGAGAAAATAGGAAAAAAAAAATTTAAAATTAAAATAAAATGACGGGGAAAAAAAACAAACAAACTTTGAAAAGGAACTAGAGAACAAGGAAGACCAGTTGAAGTAACCCGTCCTACCTCTGGTGTCTGTCGTTCATCTACTTTATCAGTTTATTTTCCCTTACCTTTTTCCCCTTCCTTTCTCTTTTCTCTCTTCTCTTTTCCCCCTCTCTCTCTTTCTCTCTCTCTTTTTCTCTTTTTCTCTCCCTTTTTTTTCCCCTTTTCTCTCCCCTTTCCCCCTTTTTTTCGTTCGTTCACCATTCGTTTTCCCCGGGCCCCCAGATCATCCACCAGATGGATGTGTTTTCAGTGGTTCACCGGGCAACAGCCGGTTGCCAGACAAACCCAAAAAAGGTGTATTAAAGGCCCCCTTTTCCTCTGTTAAAATTTTTTTGTTTTCCTCTAAAAAAAGGTCAATGTGGCCGGGGTCGGCTGGACAAAGTCTGGCCATCCCCCACACACTACATGATTCAAGGGGAAAAAGGGTGAGAGCACAAGTCACTAATGATTCTCAGTAGGCAAGGCTGAGAACCAGCCTCATGATTCTCAAGGGGGAGCGCTGAGAGCACACAGTCACTACATGATTCTCATGGCAGAGCGCCAGACACAGTCACTCATGATTGTCAGTAGGCAGACGCTGAGACACAGTCACTACATGATTCTCATTAGGCAGAGCGCGACAGCACACAGTCACTACATGATTCTCGTAGGCGGCGCTGAAACACACACGTCACTACATGATTCTCAGTAGGCAGGCGCTGGGGCACACAGTCACTACATGATTCTCAGTAGGCAGGCGCCGGGCACACACAGTCACTACATGATTCTCAGTAGGCAGAGCGCTGGGCACACAGTCACTACATGATTCTCAGTGGCAGGGCTGAGAGCACACTCACTACATGATTCTCAGTAGGCAGAGCGCGAGCACAACAGTCCCCCATGATTCTCAAAAGGGGAGCGCTGAGGCACACATAGTCACTACATGATTCTCAGTAGGCAGAGGGGGGGGCACACAGTCACTCAGTTCTGTAGGCGAGCGCTGGGCACACAGTCACTACATGATTCTCAGTAGGCAGAGCGGAGACCACAGTCACTGATTCTCAGTGGAGACTGGAGCACACGTCACTACATGATTCTCAGTGGCAGAGGTGGGCACACGTCCCCCATGATTCTCCCCTAGGCAGGCGGAGAGCACACAGTCACTACATGATTCTCAGTAGGGGGGAGGCTGGGGCACCAGTCACTACATGATTCTCAGTAGGCAGGCGCTGAGAGCACACAGTCACTACATGATTCTCAGTAGACAGAGCCTGAGGCAAAACCCCGTTTTTAGTAGGCAGACGCTAGGAAAACCCCTACATGATTCTCGGGCAGGCGCTGAGAGCCAAAAAGTCATGATTCTCAGTAGGCAGAGCGCTGAGAGCACCCCCGTCACTACATGATTCTCAGTAGGCAGAGCGCTGGGGCAGACAGTCACTACGATTCTCATGGCAGACCTGAGGCACACAAAACTACATGATTTCAGAGGCGAGGTGAGAGCACACAGTCACTACATGATTCTCAGTAGGCAGAGCGCTGAGCACAATCACCATGATTCTCGTGGCAGAGCCTGAAGCCCCACAGTCATAAAATTTCCCCTGGAGAGCGCTGAGAGCACACCATCACTACATGATTCTCAGTAGGCAAAAAGCTGGGCACACGTCCACATGATTCTCAGTAGGCAGACCTGAGAGCACACACATCCTACATGATTCTCAGTAGGCAGAGCGCTGGGCACACACAGTCACACAAGTAGGCAGAGCGCTGAGAGCACACAGTCACTACATGATTCTCAGTAGGCAGAGCGCTGACAGCACAGCCACTACATGATTCTCAGTAGGCAGACGCTGACAGCCCAGTCACTACATGATTCTCAGTAGGCAGGCCTAAGGGACACAGTCCTCTGATTCTCAGTAGGCAGAGCGCTGGGGCACACACAGTCACTACGATTCTCAGTAGGGGGAGCGCTGGGGCACACAGCCACTACATGATTCTCAGGGCAGAGCGCTGGGGCACACAGTCACACATGATTCTCAGTAGGCAGAGCGCAGAGCACACAGTCACTACATGATTCTCAGTAGGCAGGCGCTGGGGACACACAGTCACTACATGATTCTCAGTAGGCAGAGCAGAGACAAGTCACTACATGATTCTCAGTAGGCAGGCTGAGAGCCCCACAGTCACTACATTTCCGTAGGCAGGCGCTGAGAGCACACAATCACTACATGATTCTCAGAGGCAGAGCTGGGCACACAGTCACTACATGTTCTCAGTAGGCAGACGCTGAGAGCACACACACTACATGATTCTCAGTAGGCAGAGCTGGGCACACAGCCACTACATGATTCTCAGTAGGCAGAGCGCTGAGAGCACACAGTCACTACTGATTCTCAGTAGGCAGAGGGGAGCCCCACAGTCACTACATGATTCTCAGTAGGCAGAGGGTGAGAGCACACACATCACTCATGATTCTCAGTAGGCAGAGGGTGAGAGCACACCCCTCACTACATGATTCTCATGGCAGAGGGTGGGCACACAGCCACTACATGATTCTCAGTAGGCAGAGGCTGAGAGCACACACAGTCACTACATGATTCTCAGTAGGCAGAGCGCTGGGCACACAGTCAATACATGATTCTCAGTGGCAGGGCTGGGCACACACAGTCCCATGATTCTCAGTAGGCAGGGCTGGGAGCACCCAGTCACACAGTTTGAGGCAGACGCTGAGAGCACACAGTCACTACATGATTCTCAGTGGCAGAGCGCTGAGAGCACACAATCCTCATGATTCTCAGTAGGCAGAGGGTGAGAGCACACACAGTCAATACATGATTCTCAAAAGGAGAGCGCTGAGAGCACACACAGTCACTACGATTCTCAGTAGGCAGAGCGCTGAGAGCACACACAGTCACTACATTTCTCAGTAGGCAGAGCGCTGAGGACACACAGTCACTACTGATTCTCAGTAGGCAGAGCGCTGAGAGCACACAGTCACTACATGATTCTCAGTAGGCAGAGTGAGGCACACACAGTCACTCAGTTCTCAGTAGGCAGAGGGTGGGCACACAGTCACTACATGATTCTCAGTAGGCAGAGCGCTGAGAGCACACAGTCCCATGATTCTCAGTAGGCAGGGCTGAGAGCACACAGTCACTACATGATTCTCAGTAGGCAGAGGGTGGGCACACAGTCACTACATGATTCTCAGTGGGAGCGCTGAGAACACAATCACTACATGATTCTCAGTAGGCAGAGGGTGAGAGCACACAGTCACTACATGATTTTTAGTAGGCAGAGCTGAGAGCCCCACAGTCACTACATGATTCTCAGTAGGCAGGCGCTGGGCACACAGTCACTACATGATTCTCAGTAGGCAGAGGTGGGGCACACAGTCACTACATGATTCTCAGTAGGCAGGCGCTGAGAGCACACAGTCACTACATGATTCTCAGTAGGGAGGTGAGCCCAGTCCCATGATTCTCAGTAGGCAGGGCTGAGAGCACACGTAACTACATGATTCTCAGTGGCAGGCGCTGAGACACACAATCACTACATGATTCTCAGTAGGCAGAGCGCTGAGAGCACACAGTCACTACATGATTCTCAGTAGGCAGGCGCTGGGGCACACACATCACTACATGATTTCAGTAGGCAGGCGCTGAGAGCACACAGTCACTACATGATTCTCAGTAGGCAGAGCGCTGAGAGCACACAGTCACTAAGATTCTCAGTAGGCAGAGCGCGGAGACACAGTCACTACATGATTCTCAGTAGGAGAGCGCGCAGCACACAGTCACTACATGATTCTCAGTAGGCAGAGCGTACCACAGTCATACATGATTCTCAGTAGGCAGAGGGTGAGAGCCCCAGTCACCTGATTCTCAGTAGGCAGAGCGCTGAGGGACACGTCACTACATGATTCTCAGTAGGGGGAGCGGGGCACACATATCACTACATGATTTCAGTAGGCAGAGGGTGAGGCACACAGTCACTACATGATTCTCAGTAGGCAGGCGCTGAGAGCACACACAGTCACTACATGATTCTCAGTAGGCAGGCGCTGACAGCACACAGTCACTACATGATTCTCAGTAGGCAGAGCGCTGAGAGCACACAGTCACTACATGATTCTCAGTAGGCAGGCGCTGAGAGACACGTACTCATGATTCTCAGAGGCAGAGCGCTGAGGCCACAGTCACTACATGATTCTCAGTAGGCAGGCGCTGAGAGCACCAGTCACTACATGATTCTCAGTAGGCAGAGGTGAAGACTCCACATGATTCTCAGTAGGCAGGCGCTGAGAGCACACAGTCACTACATGATTTTTAAAAGGAGGCGCTGAGAGCCCCAGTCACTACATGATTCTCAGTAGGCAGAGCTGAGAGCACCACATCACTAATGATTCTCAGTAGGCAGAGCGCGAGAGCACCAAAACCCATGATTCTCAGTAGGCAGGCGCTGGGCACACACAGTCACTAAAAATTCTCAGTAGGCAGAGGGTGAGAGCACACAGCCACTACATGATTCTCAGTAGGCAGAGAGCTGGGACACACAGTCACTACATGATTCTCAGTAGGCAGAGCGCTGAGAGCCCCAGTCAATACATGATTCTCAGTAGGCAGAGCGCTGAGAGCACACACATCACTACATGATTTTTAGTAGGCAGACCTGAGAGCACACAAGTCACTCATGATTCTCAGTAGGCAGAGCGCTGAGGCCCAGTCACTCATGATTTGAGGCAGAGGTGGGCACACACAGTCACACATGATTCTCAGTAGGCAGAGGCGAGAGCACACCAGTCAATACATGATTCTCAGTAGGCAGAGCGCTGAGCACACGTCACTACATGATTCTCAGTAGGCAGAGGCTGAGAGCACACACAGTCCACATGATTCTCAGTAGGCAGGCTGAGAGCACACACAGTCACTACATGATTCTCAGTAGGCAGAGCGCTGGGGCACACATCACTACATGATTCTCAGTAGGCAGACGCTGGAGCACACACAGTCACTACATGATTCTCAGTAGGCAGAGCGCGAGCACACAGTCACTACATGATTCTCAGTAGGCAGGGGGGTGAGAGCACACAGTCACTACATGATTTCAGTAGGCAGAGCTGAGAGCACAAGTCACTACATGATTCTCAGTAGGCAGAGCGCTGGGGCACACAGTCACTACATGATTCTCAGTAGGCAGGGCTGAGAGCACACAGTCACTACATGATTCTCAGTAGGCGGGCCCTGAAGCACACAAATACTTGATTCTCAGTAGGCAGAGCGCTGAGAGCACACAGTCACTACATGATTCTCAGTAGGCAGACGCGAGAGCACACACAGTCACTACATGATTCCGTAGGCAGAGCGCTGAGAGCACACAGTCACTACATGATTCTCAGTAGGCAGGGGTGAGAGCACACAGTCACTACATGATTCTCAGTAGGCAGGGGGTGAGAGCACACAGCCCCACATGATTCTCAGTAGGCAGAGCGCTGGGGCACACAGTCACTACATGATTCTCAGTAGGCAGAGCGAGAGCACACAGTAACACAAACTCAGTAGGCAGAGCGCTGAGCACACACAATCACTACATGATTCTCAGAAAAGGAGGCCGAGGCACACAGTCACTACATGATTCTCAGGGAGAGGTGGGCACAAAAAGTCACTACATGATTCTGTAGGCAGAGCTGAGAGCACACAGTCACTACATGATTCTCAGTAGGCAGAGCGCTGAGAGCCAGTCACTACATGACTCAGTAGGCAGGGGGTGAGAGCCAGCCCCACATGATTCTCAGTAGGCAGGGGACAGCACACACTACATGATTCTCAGTAGGCAGAGCGCTGACAGCACACAGTCACTACATGTTCCCTTAGGCAGAGCGCTGAGAGCACACAGTCACAATGATTCTCGTGGCAGAGGTGGGCACACACAGTCCACATGATTCTCAGTGGCGGGCGCTGAGAGCACACATAGTCACTCAGTTCTCAGAGGCAGGCGCTGAGAGCACACAGTCACTACAGTTCTCGAGGCAGAGCGCTGAGAGCCAGTCACTACATGATTCTAGTAGGCAGAGCGCTAAAGAAAGTCATTTGATTCCAGTAGGCAGGGGGTGAGAGCCCAGTCACTACATGATTCTCAAGGGAGGGGCTGAGAGCCCCACAGTCACTACATGATTCTCATGGCAGACGCTGAGCACACACTACATGATTCTCAGTGGCAGGGGGTGAGAGCACACAGTCCTACATGATTCTCAGTAGGCAGACGCTGAGAGCACACAGTCACTCAGTTCTCAGTAGGCAGAGGTGAGAGCACAGTCACTACATGATTCTCAGTAGGCAGAGCGCTGAGAGTACACACAGTCACTACACGATTCTCAGTAGGCAGAGCGCTGGGGCCACAGTCACTACATGATTCTCAAGGCAGAGGCTGAGAGCAAAAGTCCTACATGATTCTCAGTAGGCAGCCCCGGAGACACATCACTACATGATTCTCAGGGGGCAGAGCGCTGGGCACACAGTCACTACATGATTCTCAGTAGGCAGACCCTGAGAGCACCAATCACTCATGATTCTCAGAGGCAGAGCGCTGAGACACAAATCACTACATGATTTCGAGGCAGACCTGGGCACAGTCACTACATGATTCTCAGTAGGCAGAGCGCTGAGAGCACAATCACTACATGATTCTCAGTAGGCAGACCTGGGGCACACAGTCACTACAGATTCTCAGTAGGCAGGCGCTGGGCACACAATACTACATGATTCTCAGTAGGCAGAGCGCAGACAAACACTCTGACTTTGACTATTTTAAATAAAGAATACTGTGACTTGAATACACTAACCCGCATATATAAGAAACTTAAAACGACGTTTCAGTGGGACGGGGGTAAACTAGTCACACAAGAGCACCAAGGTATAGGAGACGTGGAAGGGGGAGAGCGAGTTATAAAGTATAACTACCGTGCAGTTTATCGGGCTGAATTTTGATAGCGTGAACTGCTTATTGTTTATCTGAATTTGATAAATTTGTAAGTAGTTCATTCCCCCCTTTAAATTTGGGTTAGCAAACAAATTTGAGGCCCAGTTCCGACCATTTTTTTGGGACGTATTTTTGTACTGCCCCCCAGGGGTTATTTCCCCCGGTAATTGTCTTTTCTTGGCGATGGATTTGGTAATAAACACAAACGCAGCTTGGGGAAATTATATTAGTGATAATAATGGGAGAGAACTCAGAGCCTGTGCCTGTATATTCCCTATCCTGACATCAAGCCCAAACATTCAAATATTTGTCCAATGTTTTTAAAAATTCCCAAGGGCCTAGCCTATCAGGAAAACCCCCATCCACAACTTTGTTCGAAAACCAGTACTTACCTATGCCTTTTTTAAATCTAAATTTATCCAACTTAAATCCATTATTTCTGGTTCTTACCTGGTTCGATATCTTCATATTTTATTAATATCCCCTTTTTTATGCCCATCATCCACTTGTACACCTCGATGATATCTCCACTCATTCTACGTATCTCAGAGAGTGGAGATTCAATGTCGTCATCTTCATACGGGAGATTTTTATACTGTAAATCATTTTAGTCATTCTTCTTTTTTTTCCAATGAATCTATATCCATCCTGTAGTAAGGGACCAAAAAATGAACCTAAAAATAGGTCTCACTAGTGATGTATAGAGCTGTAAAATAACTTTTGGACTTCTGTTGTTTATTCTTGAAATAAATCCTATAATTTAGCCTTATTGCGCACACTTGGCACTTTGTCTTGGCTTTAGATTCCTGTTACCATGACTCCCAATCTTTTTACATTCTGTATGATCAGCTCTTTTTACCTAGTTTAAAAATTTGAGGGTTATCCCAGAGCTGCCAGCCCCGTACCTCAGTGCACGCAGAACAGTACTGCCAGTGCCCTGTACCTCAGTGCACGCACGAACAGCTGCCGTGCCCGTACCTCGGGGAGCAGGAACAGTACTGCCGTCCCCCGTCCCCAGTGCCCACGAACAGTACTGCCAGTGCCCGCCTCAGTGCACGCCAACAGTACGCCAGTGCCCTGTCCCCAGTGCACGCACGAACAGTACTGCCAGTCCCCCGTACCTCAGTACGCAGGAACAAGCCAGTGCCCTGTACCTCAGTGCACGCACGAACAGTACTGCCAGTCCCCCGTACCCAGTGCACGCACGAACAGTACTGCCAGTGCCCTTACATCAGTGCACACAGGAACAGTACTGCCAGTGCCCTGTACCTCAGTGCAACACGAACAGTACTGCACAGCTCGGAGTATGTTTCTCATGCAGTTAAATAATAGCATTAAGATTTGAATGAAACAGAAGAGGTCATTAACGAGATGCATTAGAAAGTTATCAGGGGTTTAAGGGATGAAGCCAACACGAAGACACATACAAATTATCATGAAAATCAGTAAAATATTCCCAATTTCTATCATAAAAATAGCAAATTGGGACCTATAAACTCAAATTAATTTAAACTTTTCTTTGTAAGATTGGCCAGCATTTAAGGTTTCAGTAAATGAATAAACTGTCAGGAAAGGCCTTTTTTAGTAACATCTGAATCAAACTTTTCCCAAAATTTTCAATTTTGTAAAATTTTAATTAGCCTACAGAGTGTAAAAACACAGGACCCGTCTTTCATGTGGAATGTATCAGCGATAACATTTTGAAGGCGATCAACGAACCGTTCTTTTTTTATCCCCGGACTCCCCCCGGGTTTCCCGGTTTTTAATTAATCTCGCACGAGCTGCACGTTAACTAAACTTAATGGGACTATTCTGTCTAACAGGTGCATCTGCCATTGAATTTGAAGCCATTCAGAAAATGATCAAATTTATTTAATGCAATTTAACAAGAATATCACTTTAGCCTCAAATTAAAAAGTGTACCACACATTAATTTCCCCTCGCCATCATCGAACTAAGACGCACCCCCTTTAAAATTAGTATTTGGGAGACTGTGTAGCTTCCAGCCATACTCTCACTTGGGAGACTGTAGTCTTCCAACCACGGTACTCTCACTTGGGAGGCTTTTAGTCTTCCAGCCACGGGGCTCTCACTTGGGGGGCTGTGTAGTCTTCCACCCGGCTCTCACTTGGGAGACTGTGAGTCTTCCGCCCCACCTCACTTGGGGACTGTGTAGTCTTTTCCGCCCGGTACCTCACTTGGGAGACTGTGTGTCTTCCGCCACGGTACCCCACTTGGGAGGCTGTGTAGTCTTCCAGCCACGCCCACTTGGGGGCTGGGTTCTTCCCCCCACGTACTTCCGTTTGTCTTTAATCATGGGGGGGGCTCTGCAACTTTAGTCATAGGACACAGGGCAAAAATTTAAAGGATTTTTCTTTTTC
>WNWK01021537.1:0-33947 GCA_009830355.1 Cherax destructor
CCTAGCTAGCTAGTCTATAATTTCTCGAAGTATTTAGTTGTTTTTAACAGTCCCTCTGATTGGCTTATTTCCAACGAATCCGTTTGAATCCGGTCCTTTGTTCACTTATTTCTTGGACGAATCCGGGCGAATCCGGTTTGTGCTCACTGTATATTTTAACTAATAACCACCTTAAGGTAGATCTGTCTATTTGTATTGTATCTATTTGTTGTAGTTGCTTATGAATCCGGTCAGAGCATACCTTGTTTTCAACGAATCCGTTTGAATCCGGCCTTTCGTTCACTTGTTCTTGACGAATCCGGCGAATCCGGATTAGTGGATCATTTATTTGGGCGTATCCAGTCGGTGATTTGGACAGACATGAAAAGGACTACTGGAAGAATACTTAACAGTAATATGTGTTCAGTTTGATACAAAAAGTATAACTTGCGTGTTGGAGCAGCCGTGCTGCTCGTTGGTTCACTTGTTTTCCACCCTGAAATGTGTCACTCATCAGTTCAGGAAAGAGAGTGCTATAACCTATATTGCCAGGCACACCACCTAAAGGGTACAAGACGACACAGAACATCCAGACCATGGGAAACCTGGGAGCCACAGCCACTCCAGAGAGAGAGGTTTTTTAGCGCCAGGAAGGAAAAAAGCGTGGAGGAAATGACAGAAATCGTACACCAACGCAATCATTTCTGGAGTGGAACCACGTCAATGGCCCACTCAGAACAACAGATATGTGTGCCAGGAAAAAGACCCCCATACAACCCATCCGACGACATTCATCTTTGCAATACAGGGATCTAAAGCAGGGGAACAGGCAATACCTAACATCCGTGGAGGTGTTATGACAGGACTGGGAGGTGTTGTGGAATGACAGGACTGTGGAGGTGTTGTGGAGTGACTACTGTGGGAGGTGTTGTGGAGTGACAGGACTGTGGGAGGTGTTGTAGAGTGACAGGACTGTGGGAGGTGTTGTGGAGTGACAGGACTGTGGGAGGTGTTGTGGAGTGACAGTACTGTGGGAGGTGTTGTGGAGTGACAGGACTGTGGAAGGTGTTGTGGAGTGACAGTACTGTGGGAGGTGTTGTGGAGTGACAGGACTGTGGGAGGTGTTGTGGAGTGACAGGACTGTGGGAGGTGTTGTGGAGTGACAGGACTGTGGGAGGTGTTGTGGAGTGACAGGACTGTGGGAGGTGTTGTGGAGTGACAGGACTGTGGGAGGTGTTGTGGAGTGACAGTACTGTGGGAGGTGTTGTGGAGTGACAGGACTGTGGAAGGTGTTGTGGAGTGACAGGACTGTGGGAGGTGTTGTGGAGTGACAGGACTGTGGGAGGTGTTGTGGAGTGACAGGACTGTGGGAGGTGTTGTGGAGTGACAGGACTGTGGGAGGTGTTGTGGAGTGACAGGACTGTGGGAGGTGTTGTGGAGTGACAGGACTGTGGGAGGTGTTGTGGAGTGACAGGACTGTGGGAGGTGTTGTGGAGTGACAGGACTGTGGGAGGTGTTGTGGAGTGACAGGACTGTGGGAGGTGTTGTGGAGTGACAGGACTGTGGGAGGTGTTGTGGAGTGACAGGACTGTGGGAGGTGTTGTGGAGTGACAGGACTGTGGGAGGTGTTGTAGAGTGACAGGACTGTGGGAGGTGTTGTGGAGTGACAGGACTGTGGTAGGTGTTGTGGAGTGACAGGACTGTGGGAGGTGTTGTGGAGTGACAGGACTGTGGGAGGTGTTGTGGAGTGACAGGACTGTGGGAGGTGTTGTGGAGTGACAGGACTGTGGGAGGTGTTGTGGAGTGACAGGACTGTGGGAGGTGTTGTGAGTGACAGGACTGTGGGAGGTGTTGTAGAGTGACAGGACTGTGGAGGTGTTGTGGAGTGACAGGACTGTGGAGGTGTTGTGGAGTGACAGGACTGTGGAAGGTGTTGTGGAGTGACAGGACTGTGGGAGGTGTTGTGGAGTGACAGGACTGTGAGAGGTGTTGTGGAGTGACAGGACTGTGGGAGGTGTTGTGGAGTGACAGGACTGTGGGAGGTGTTGTGGAGTGACAGGACTGTGGAGGTGTTGTAGAGTGACAGGACTGTGGAGGTGTTGTGGAGTGACAGGACTGTGGGAGGTGTTGTGGAGTGACAGTACTGTGGAGGTGTTGTGGAGTGACAGGACTGTGGGAGGTGTTGTAGAGTGACAGGACTGTGGAGGTGTTGTAGAGTGACAGGACTGTGGAGGTGTTGTGGAGTGACAGTACTGTGGGAGGTGTGGTGGAGTGACAGGACTGTGGGAGGTGTTGTGGAGTGACAAGCCGGTGGGAGGTGTTGTGGAGTGACAGTACTGTGGGAGGTGTTGTGGAGTGACAGGACTGTGGGAGGTGTTGTAGAGTGACAATACTGTGGGAGGTTTTGTAGAGTGACAGTACTGTGGGAGGTGTTGTGGAGTGACAGTACTGTGGGAGGTGTTGTGGAGTGACAGGACTGTGGGAGGTGTTGTAGAGTGACAGGACTGTGGGAGGTGTTGTAGAGTGACAGGACTGTGGGAGGTGTTGTGGAGTGACAGTACTGTGGGAGGTGTGGTGGAGTGACAGGACTGTGGGAGGTGTTGTGGAGTGACAAGCCGGTGGGAGGTGTTGTGGAGTGACAGTACTGTGGGAGGTGTTGTGGAGTGACAGGACTGTGGGAGGTGTTGTGGAGTGACAGGACTGTGGGAGGTGTTGTGGAGTGACAGGCCGGTGGGAGGTGTTGTGGAGTGACAGGACTGTAGGAGGTGTTGTGGAGTGACAGTACTGTGGGAGGTGTTGTGGAGTGACAGGACTGTGGGAGGTGTTGTAGAGTGACAGTACTGTGGGAGGTGTTGTGGAGTGACAGGACTGTGGGAGGTGTTGTGGAGTGACAGTACTGTGGGAGGTGTTGTGGAGTGACAGTACTGTGGAGGTGTTGTAGAGGACAGACTGTGGAGGTGTTGTGAGTGACAGTACTGTGGAGGTGTTGTGGAGTGACAGGACTGTGGGAGGTGTTGTAGAGTGACAGTACTGTGGGAGGTGTTGTAGAGTGACAGGACTGTGGGAGGTGTTGTAGAGTGACAGTACTGTGGGAGGTGTTGTAGTGACAGGACTGTGGGAGGTGTTGTGGAGTGACAGGACTGTGGGAGGTGTTGTAGAGTGACAGGACTGTGGGAGGTGTTGTGGAGTGACAGACTGTGGGAGGTGTGGTGGAGTGACAGGACTGTGGGAGGTGTTGTGGAGTGACAGGACTGTGGGAGGTGTTGTGGAGTGACAGGACTGTGGGAGGTGTTGTGGAGTGACTGTACTGTGGGAGGTGTGGTGGAGTGACAGTACTGTGGGAGGTGTTGTGGAGTGACAGGCCGGTGGGAGGTGTTGTGGAGTGACAGGACTGTGGGAGGTGTTGTGGAGTGACAGTACTGTGGGAGGTGTGGTGGAGTGACAGGACTGTGTGAGGTTTTGTGGAGTGACAGGCCGGTGGAGGTGTTGTGGAGTGACAGTACTGTGGGAGGTGTTGTGGAGTGACAGGACTGTGGGAGGTGTTGTGGAGTGACAGGACTGTGGGAGGTGTTGTGGAGTGACAGGACTGTGGAGGTGTTGTGGAGTGACAGGACTGTGGAAGGTGTTGTGGAGTGACAGTACTGTGGGAGGTGTGGTGGAGTGACAGGACTGTGGGAGGTGTTGTGGAGTGACAGGACTGTGGGAGGTGTTGTGGAGTGACAGGACTGTGGGAGGTGTTGTGGAGTGACAGGACTGTGGGAGGTGTTGTGGAGTGACAGGACTGTGGGAGGTGTTGTGGAGTGACAGGACTGTGGGAGGTGTGGTGGAGTGACAGGACTGTGGGAGGTGTTGTGGAGTGACAGGACTGTGGGAGGTGTTGTGGAGTGACAGGACTGTGGGAGGTGTTGTGGAGTGACAGTACTGTGGGAGGTGTCGTGGAGTGACAGGACTGTGGGAGGTGTTGTTGAGTGACAGGACTGTGGGAGGTGTGGTTTAGTGACAGGACTGTGGGAGGTGTTGTGGAGTGACAGTACTGTGGGAGGTGTGGTGGAGTGACAGGACTGTGGGAGGTGTTGTGGAGTGACAGGACTGTGGGAGGTGTGGTTTAGTGACAGGACTGTGGGAGGTGTGGTGGAGTGACAGGACTGTGGGAGGTGTGGTGGGTGCAGTAATTGCGTGGGCGCCAGCAGCAGCAGCATCGACCAGGTCGAGCCCACAGCTGCACCAAATATACCTCAGTCTGGCGTAGACGCAGGCAGGAGGAGGCTAACCTCTCCATGGCTGCCAGAACCCAACACTCCACCATTAACACCTACCACCACACTCCTACCTGCAGTGGCCACCAGCCCCGCTGTGTTTTTGGTGGTTCCTGCCTCCTCCCTTCCAGAAATATGTAAACAAAGGGAGGAAGGTATCTGTTGATAGTGTTTATGAGTGAAATATAACGTAGTTGTATCGTCTCAAGGCTGAACTACTTCCCTGTCTTCAACTGATCTACTCACCTCAGGTGAGTAGAATGTAATTTATTTTATTACCCAAAACAAGGTACACCATATTGTCTGAATGCTTCAATCAATACGAGATTTTCAAGGCTATGATTATCAATAAAATAGTGTTTTCAGAAAATAATTGAAAATGCCTTAAATCGTCAAAAAATGCAATAAAATCAAGTTTTATCGCTGGCTGTCTTCAAGCAGGCACTGGACAGGCACTGGACAGGCACCTAAAATCAGTACCTGACCAACCGGGCTGTGGTCCGTACGTCAGTTTGCGTGCGGCTAACAGTAACAGCCTGGTTGATCAGACCCTGATTCACCACGAGGCCTGGTCTCACACCGAGCAGGTAAATGACGTGAACTAATGTTTACATAACATCGTCTCTCAGGGTCGTTTATACAGGTGATATTCCATTAGATACTGAACCTTCCAGTCTCTCCAGCAAACAAGACGGGTTCACCCTCACATGCTGAACCTTCCAGTCTCTCCAGCAAACAAGACGGGTTCACCCTCACATGCTGTACCTTCCAGTCTCTCCAGCAAACAAGACGGGTTCACCTTCACATGCTGAACCTTCCAGTCTCTCCAACAAACAAGACGGGTTCACCCTCACATGCTGAACCTTCCAGTCTCTCCAGCAAACAAGACGGGTTCACCCTCACATGCTGAACCTTCCAGTCTCTCCAACAAACAAGACGGGTTCACCCTCACATGCTGAACCTTCCAGTCTCTCCAGCAAACAAGACGGGTTCACCCTCACACAAAATCAAATGAAGGGTTTTTATTTCGTATTATCGTTACTGGAGATTATTTTTGTGTCAAACTCCTCCACATAATGGATTTCCTGTCATATATTCCTTCACATAGGTTAGGTTTCCCGTTGTATTCCATTACATACGATGAATTTCATGTCACATCATTATGCACGACAGATATTTATATGTATATATATATATATATATATATATGTAACATGCATACATACGTACATAATACATACATGCATAAACATACATGCATACATACATACAGTAACTATACCGATCGCTATGTATGAATGTAGAGGTTCCTTCAGTCCTTATTTTTTTTAGATTAATATTTTATCATAGATGTGAGTTGCAGTCTTAATAACTCAGTCGTAGTTGCTAGGCTTGTAACACTAACACTGGGTGGTAAGATAAGATAAGATTTTTAACCCCGGAGGGTTAGCCACCCAAGATAACCCAAGAAAGTCAGTGCGTCATCGAGGACTGTCTGTCTTATTTCCATTGGGGTCCTCAATCTTGTCCCCCAGGATGCGACCCACACCAGTCGACTAACACCCAGGTACTTATTTGCTACTAGGTGAACATGACAACAGGTGTAAGGAAACGCGTCGAAATGTTTCCACCCCTCCGGGAATTGAACCTGGGATCTACGTGTGTGAAGCGAAAGCTTTAGCCACCAGGCCACCGGGGCCTGGTGGGGCCGGGGTGGTAATGCCACCTGTTGTGGCAGCCTCACGTTATATATTGGTGCGGTGCCAAGCTCCTACCAGACCCACGGTATGTGACTTTCATAGTCACAGGGTGAAGGTGTTGTGAATATTGTTTACTGGAGAAAAATGGATTTAGGACTGAAGAAAGGATTGCAGTCTAAGTGTTAGGCTGAATTTAGGAAATTTTGGGAATATCTCAGTAATGAGGAAACTTATTCTCAACCTAGAACACAGAGATAACTTTATTAACCACTTGGATCAATGGTATAAGAATTACGAGCCCACTGGCACACAAAAATTCAATGATCTAGTTTCCACTATTCAGACTGTACTCACAGATCAAGTGGGCAGGAAAAAATATATAAACCTTCCACTATAAATGACAATAAATACCAATGTAAATATTATAATGACCCACAGCTACGCAATCTAACACATGCAGCTAGGAGGATTGGTAAAGCGTACCGTGAGTGTAGAACCCCAGACCTTCTCAGAACATTCCAAGCTGCACTAACAAATGCAAGAAATAGAAAGCAAGAACTTATTCAACAGGAATGGGAACAATTCGTTAGTGTATTAAATAGGTCTACCCCTTTAAGTCTGGCATGGAAAGGTATAAATAAAATAACCATGAAAAAGACTGGCAATGTTGCTCATCCCTTTCCACTTGAAAAAGCAAATGACCTCATAAATGACTGGTCCAAAATCTCCAGGCATGAAAACCTGCCATCTCATATTAGAGAAAACTTAGAGAGTGCTTCTGAAGAAATGTTGAAACTGATTAATTTTTTGAGCCAAAATATTGATGAGAGTGATTGCCTCTTCACCGAGTATGAATTAGATAACGCATTAACTAAAGGTCGATCAACTGCTCCTGGAGAGGATGGTATAACCTATGATATTCTCAGAACTCTAAGGCACGTGCCTAATAATCCTTTGTTGGCACTGTATAATACCAGTTACATTGAGGTAGTTCTTCCTACTTCCTGGTCCAATAGTCTCATTGTGCCTATCCCTAAGCCTCCCTGATACATTTAGACCGATCTCCTTAACTAGTTGTCTTTGTAAAATTTTTGAAAGAATGATACTTAACAGACTGTACCACAGAATCAGACACCAACTCTCCCCCCTCCCTCTATGGGTTCATGAAAGGTAAGAGTGTGCAGAACTGTATTTCCACCTTTCTCACCGCACACACCTCTACTAGTTTTACCACATTTCTTTATCTAAAATCTGCATTTGATATCACGAACAGAACTGTTAGTATATACTACATGAACTAGCCAAAATGAATATTGGTGGTAGCCTACTCTGCTGGATAATAGGATACCTGTCAAACAGAGTATCATCTGTCCTCTACCAAGGCTTTAGAAGCGAGTCTAAAGAAATGTCCCTAGGTACACCGCAGGGAGGAGTTCTCAGTCCCATGCTATTTAATATTCTGATTAATGCTCTCCTAAATGCTCTACCTACCTCACCTAAACATATAGCTATATGCTATGCTTGGCTACAAGTACTTCTGGCAGTTTGGGAGACACACAGATGATGATCAAACTAAATGCAAATTATGTGATCAGGCATATGGTCACTGTCTTGAACACTATGTGCTTAATTGTCCACTTATTGAGGAATACAGAGATAGACAGTATAATAACCTATGTGATATGTCAAGATATCTTATTAATGAAAATAAGATACCAGTTATACTAAGCAAATTTCCTAAATTTGCTTGTAACAGAAGTGAATTGTAGATATAAATCCAAATGTACAATTGTTAACCCCTTTTGGGGCCTAGTTCCTAGGCCTTTTGTGTATCCATATGCTGTTGTGCTACCGTCCACAGGATGGATATGGGGTGCACAATAAACTAGCCACTTCGGTGGCAAAATCTAAAATCTAATGATGATTAAGTAAGTTTATATAGGCACAGGTACACACAGGTACAATTATCAAACACAGTGTTAATTACCTAGGATAACCCAAAAAAAGTCAAAGTGACTTATTTCCATTCATAAATAACTACAACAACAAAAGATTTGGAAATTATTATGGTTGGGTTCAATATCCCTGGAGGGCAATATTCACTGTGAGGAGTATTTCTCAACATAAATATACTGAGTTTATTCCTCATTTTAGGGATCAAAGTATTCTTGTATGGTAGTGTAAAGGTTACGTGCAGCCTTTAATGAGCCTAGAGTAGTCGATGGGCATTAAACCCCATTAATTAATCAAAGGTTAATGATAGGGTTCACTCTCGTTAGCAAGCAACTCTGCTAATAAGAATCTTAGTCCCGGCTTCGTTTCAGTGAATGCTTGCTTCTCGGTACTTTGTTCAGTGCTGTAAAATTAGAACACACGTTAGTTTAACCTGTCTTTCTCCTCACTCTCATTGCCATGACTTCGTCCTGTTTTTGTTTCCACTAACCGTTCCTCTCTTGGGTAAAATTATGCATTGAAGACAAAAATGAAGAGAGACAAGTTGGAGGACAAGCTTTATTGGAGCAACATTTACCTCTGTGTAGAGAAGGTCTGTCAACTCATGAATTTATAGAGCTCTATAGAGCTCTATAAAGAGGTAAACTGTCTCAGTGAAACCTTGTTCTGTATCTTGTGAATATTTCTTCATACCTCCCACTCTTTTTTTTCTTTCTCTTCAAAGCAGTGAAAGAGAGTTCTGCTAGAGTAGTCGGACTAATTAGTCTTCTATAGACAACATTAGTGTGGACTATAACATGGAAGACCACAAATGGGAGCAAGAGGGGAAATTTGCCACCTCTTATTTATGACCATAATAGCTCATCCCCTACATAAGGTACATTGCCCAACCCTTGAAAACATTGCCGTAGCCGCCGATAAGTAAGGGCTTCTGTTAATTAATTTTCCCATGCATTTTCAACTCCATCTCTCGCCTGCAACAAAGGCAGTCTGACAAAAAGTATTGCTAATGCCGGTACATTATCTAAACTGATCCTAAAGACTCTTACTGTGTACTCTGTCTCTGAGTTTAACTGGCATATCGGGAATTTTTCAACAAGATAGGGTGACCCAAAGAAGATAACTCATTTACCCTCATTCATATTCTAGTTGTTTTCCAGAAGTGCATGGACATAACGATTCAATGACCCATCATACTGCATACATTCTAGACCATCTTTTTAGTTTAAGTTGGTTTAATATCTTTATTATGCACCCCATACCCATCCTGTGGGCGGTAGTCAAAAGATTACAGAGGTACATAATGGGTCCAGGGACTGGGCCCCAAAGTTTTGATAGCTGAACAAGTTACAAAGGTAATGAACTCAGGTAGATCTGGTCACAATCATGACAAGTTACAAAGGTATTTACAGATTACAGAGGTATATAATGGGTCCAGAGACTGGGCCCCAAAGTTTTGATAACTGAACAAGGTACAAAGGTAATGAATTCACAAGTTACAAAGGTAATGAATCATGTAAGTAAGTAAATTTACTTACTTACGTTTATACACGGTTGCAATCATGAACAAATTATAAAGTAATGAGCAATTTACTAGATATAGATGAATGGTTCAGAGAACCGACGAGTTGGTAAATTAGACACATATGCAACACTTGGGTATCTTTATTGAGGAAATGTTTCGCCACACAGTGGCTTCATCAGTCCATACAAAGGAGAATCGTGAAGAACAGGAGGGACTGACCACCTCAAACTCCTCCTGTTCTTCACGATTCTCCTTTGTATGGACTGATGAAGCCACTGTGTGGCGAAACGTTTCCTCAATAAAGATACCAAAGTGTTGCATATGTGTCTAATTTACCAGCAATTTACTACTTTGAAAGTATAGATCTTACCTCGCCCACACCCCAACACCACATAAAATCCCCAAAACTATTCGTCTCTCTAAATAACTGTCATGATTGTGACCTAGCTCTATCTGGAGCTCATTACCTTTGAAACTTGGTCATAATTGTGACCAGATCTAGTTCATTACCGCTGTAACTTGTTCAGCTATCAAAACTTTGGAGTCCAGTCTCTGGACCGATTATGTACCTGTGTAATCGTTTGACTACCGCCCACAGGATGGGTATGGGGTGCATAATAAAGATATTAAACTAACTCTAATATAACATTAACAATAATATAACACTGTACCGTGGTTCGTTTGCTATCGTGTCATTACGATTTCTTGAGTCACTAAGATATGTTTGCTATATGTTCAAGGACCTACACTTAAAATCTGCACACCCTTCTCCCAGTCCTTCCTCGGACGTTCCTTACACCTTTCATCTACTACAGATTCACACACCATCTAAATCAATCTATCTTGCTTTATTTTTCTTCACGACCAGATCCTCTCCCAAAAGCACTACCATTGAGCAATTGTAATAATTCCCAGCGGTGGTATTGTCAGGATCGCTGGTCCTGGAGTAGAGAATAAAAGACCCTAGGGAAAAGCACCTAAGATTTCTCATTAAGCTGCGTAATTTCTTTTAAAGCCTCTTTTATTTCCATGAGTAATAAATATTTTTTTTATGAATTCAGTTGGACTGGGCGTGAGCAGGGCAAGATGGGCAAGGAGGGTGGTCATGTATGGGAGTATAACTTCACTGACATGGCGTTCCTTAACGCCACCCATCATGACTGGCACACTACCGTCAACACTACTGAAGATGACTGGCACACTACCGTCAACACTACTGAGGATGACTGGCACACTACCGTCAACACTACTGAGGATGACTGGCACACTACCGTCAACACTACTGAGGATGACTGGCAGATTAATGTCAATGCTACCTTCCTAGGTTGGTGTTCCTAAGACGGTTATTTAAGTTTATCTACCGATTTTTATGTTTCTTTCATAATATTTGGTGTTGTATTTCGTTCATGAGGCTGGCGGCACATTACTTCAGTACTATTTTTTAAATCACAATTTTTTTAGGATAGGTGAAAACATAAATAACATGTGCACCTCAAGTTTTCGGACGGAGGAACGAGCTCCACTATTCCTGCGCTGAATTTATTGATCTGCAATTCCTACTTTTATGTCACTGTATTCACATAGTGTCGTTGGAGTTAGGCTGCTTCACTCTACCAAGAAAACCCGTCCAAGTACTTTCACCTTCCTATTCCATCCTATCCATGTTCCTGTTTCAATATATCCTGTCGTTCTATTACATTATATCCCACTCTTTCTGTTTTTATATCTTTGTGTCCCATCCTATCCTTTACCGTCGTCTTTTTTTCCTCCATCATAAGCAAACAGACAAAGCACGAGAGAAACTTTTCTTTGTCATAAGTTTACAAAAGAGAGGAGACGGGGCTTGATACGGTGTAAGCTATCAGTGGCCCTATAAACCCAAACAAGAAGATACGGTGTAAGCTATCAATGGCCCTATAAACCCAACAGGAAGATACGGTGTAAGCTTCCAGTGGCCCTATAAACCCAAACAGAGGAGAAACAGTTGTTTATATCTTATTATGCTCCATACCCATCTGTGGGCGGTAGTAAAGATTACAGGGTATAAGTCCAGGGAATGGACTCAAGTGTAGTGAGAGCATTACTCAGATGGCTCACATATAATTCGTTGCAGATTCAGAGGTATATATGGTCAGAGATGGGGCCCAATTTATAGCTGCAAGGTACAATGAGATTCCTAGTTACAAGGTTGCATTAATATTTATTACGTCTGTACATGGTTGACTCATGAACAAATTATAACAATGAGAATCTATTACACAGAGCCACCTGTAATGAGTTATTATCAATTGAGTTGGGGTAATTACATCATGAGTTAGTTACACATGAGTTCAGTTACATCATGAGCAGTTACATCATGAGTTGCATTACATCACGAGTCATTACACATATTCATACATATGAGTTGCTATTTACATCATGAGTTGCTAGTTACATCATGAGTTGCTAGTTACATCATGAGTTGCTAGTTACATCATGAGTTGCTAGTTACATCATGAGTTGCTAGTTACATCATGAGTTGCTAGTTACATCATGAGTTCCTAGTTACATCATGAGTTCCTAGTTACATCATGAGTTCCTAGTTACTTCATGAGTTGCTAGTTACATCATGAGTTGCTAGTTATATTGCGCCCCCAGAATTGGGCCTCAATGTATATAATGTATATTTCCATTTTCTATAATTTTATATTGCTGATATTCTCGATAATAGCTAAATCGTTAATATCGTGCTTTATACTATTATTATACTATTATTTGACCTATTTGACTTAACTATATTTATTAGGTAGGATGTAATATTTTATATTATTGTCGAGAGTGTAGTAACTGCCTTGGTGTTGGCAAACTACTGTTATGCTGCCGGCGTCTAGTTGCTGGGAAGAGTCAGTCGCTGAACACACCTGAGCTGGGTGGTTGTTCCTCTTCCCTCTCTCTCTCTGGCCTGTTGACCCTCGTCGAGTCAACACCTCACTCCTATTTCTACTTGTTTTCTCGACATTAGACTCTGTTGGGTAGAGTATGCATTTGTTGGTGAGGCGAATCATACTTCTCAGAACTCTGTGTAACTCTGTTCACAGAGAATAGACTAGACAGTGTTTTTCGACGTTGTTCTGGGTTGTGTGTCACATTGACACTCTGATACAACTCAGGTCTCAAGCTATAGCTCTGGACCTACTTCGATAAGGCATCTGTGCACCGCCACAGTTTGGGATTGTTTATGCTGAACCTAGCTTCAGTAGAAAGGGAGTTTTGGGACTGTTTTGGAGGATCTACTGATGGTCCCCAGTTAGGGTCGATTTTCTATCTCCTTGTTCCTGACGCCGTGTTGCTGTTGCCTGTTATATTGCTGTTCTGCGAATTGGTCATTTTACTGGACAATCAAGCTGTTCTGGTTGTCAGTTTGTTAGAGCAGCTAGCTTACGAGTTGTTCTGTCGTACACTGGATGAGTCGAGTCTTAGAGTTACCGGGAGCACACTCATACACACTTTTATTCTTATTTGTATATATTATTGTAATTACTGACATTGTACCTGATGGTACTTCTGAGTCATTTATATATATGTGCCCTCAGCACAGACTTATTGTATATGAGAGCAGTGTAGGAGCTACCCTCCTAATTAACCTCCTAATTGATATCTTAATTAATATCTTTATATTTGATTTACTTTGCTACCCTAGATTTTCTCACTTTGTTAATAAACCTTTTAAATATCTGTTTGGTTAGTACCCTATCAGTTGCAATCCTCTTAAGCTATATAATATGTCGGATAACTGAAACAGGATACTGACTTTGTTGCAAAAGCCCAGTAACAGGCTGGATGCTAGAAGGGCTATCCTTTCTAGTGTTCGCTGGAGATGTCTATTACTAATAGATATCGTGTCATTTTGTAACAAGTTACATCATGAGTTGCTAGTTACATCATGAGTTACTAGTTACATCTAGAGTTGCTAGTTACATCATGAGTTGCTAGTTACATCATGAGTTGCTAGTTACGTCATGAGTTGCTATTTACGTCATGAGTTGCTATTTACGTCATGAGTTGCTATTTACATCATGAGTTGCTATTTACATCATGAGTTGCTATTTACATCATGAGTTGCTATTTACATCATGAGTTGCTATTTACATCATGAGATGCTATTTGCAGGGTCGCTGTTTTCATGTGACAAGTGGAGCCAGCCCCAACATCTGCTCTTCCAGCTGGCCAACGGCTGTTTTTTCGTCAGCTATCTGGCTCCCTCGCA
The DNA here is from genome assembly GCA_009830355.1 of Cherax destructor. NCBI lineage: Eukaryota > Metazoa > Arthropoda > Malacostraca > Decapoda > Parastacidae > Cherax > Cherax destructor. Next base: position 13,660 of record WNWK01021537.1, read on the forward strand.
GCGGAAGGGACTCCTCTTCATGCATCTCATTCTTATACTGGGTATGTGTCTCTGATTTCCTTGTCTGTCTGTCTGTCTCTTCTTATCACCGTCTGCCTTTGTCTCTCTCCATCTGTCTGTGTTTCTCCCTTTCAGTCTGCATGTCTCTGCCTGTCTTATCTTTGTCTGTTGGTCTCTTTCTTTGTGTTTCCGTCCGTATGTGTGTATTCATATTCATGTGTCCCTCAATCTCAATTATCTTTCACCACAGAGTAAGACGAAAGTGGGCGTTGCATTACCCCTCTCTAATAGGCGTGGGTTGTTATTGCAGGATTTTGCTGTACTCAACGTGGGCGTGGGTTATTGCAGGATTCTTGCTGTACTCAACGTGGGCGTGTTGTTATTGCAGGATTCTTGCTGTACTCAACGTGGGCGTGGAATGTGATCTGCGCCCCAGATGTCTTCTCCTGGAACTTCACCTTCATGCTACTCAACATGGGTCAGACGCTCTACATTATCTACCAGATGCGACCTGTTAAGGTCAACAAGGAGTTGGAAGCCATGTATGAAGCGCTCTTCCAGCCCCTTAATGTGAGCACCCCGGCGCTCTGATACTGGCTAGTTTACCGGAAGGGGAGACAGATGCAGGGAAGGGGGGAAGGAAGGGAGAGGAATGTAGGGAGAGAGAGGGAGATAAAAAATAGGGAAAACAAAGATAGCAGAGGACTTGGAGGCCTACACCAAGGCTGTTTGCTGACAATCATTAATTTCTACCTAGATTATTGAGTATATAGTGTATCAACTAGGTGTGTGAGTCAAGGATAGAAAAGCAGAAGGCTTTCTCCCCACCCTCCGTCCCCTCTGGCCACTACCGGCATGAAAACTGAAAAGAGATGAGAGACTGGAAAGGAAAGGAAGGGAGGTTAAAAAGAGAAAGTGGTGAACGGTAGGAGGGGAAGGGACGGAGAAAAAAAAGAGAATAAGAGAAATAATGAAAGAGAGAGAAATGAAAGAATGTAGGTGTATTGTATATTGTTGGTGTATTGTAAGTAAATTGTAGATGAATTGTTGTAGGTATATTGTAGGTGTATTGTTAAAGGTGTATTGATGTAGGTGTATTAATACAGGTGCCACGGCTGCTGTTCAAGAGGTTGGTGTCGGTGGAGTATGCACAGGTGATGTCACTACACGCAGGTGAGGCATACGCTATGCAGAACCTCACTCGCACTGATAGGCTGGGTCTGCTACTCTCTGGGAAGGTCAGTTCTCAGGGGTCGTTCAAGGGGTTTCAGTTCTCTGGGGTATTTATCAGCATACTTTTCTTGGCTTTAAGATATTTAAAAGTTACTTTTAAAGTACCCCTATCACCACCACCACTATTACCACCACCAGTACTACCACCACCACTATTACCACCACCAGTACTACCACCACCACTATTACCACCACCAGTACTACCACCACCACTATTACCACCACCAGTACTACCACCACCACTATTACCACCACCAGTACCACCACCACTATCCACATTACACCACCAGTACTACCACCACCAGTACTACCACCACTACTATTACCACCACCAGTACTACCACCACCACTATTACCACCACCAGTACTACCACCACCAGTACTACCACCACTACTATTACCACCACCAGTACTACCACCACCACTATTACCACCACCAGTACTACCACCACCACTATTACCACCACCAGTACTACCACCACTACTATTACCACCACCAGTACTACCACCACCACTATTACCACCACCAGTACTACCACCACCACTATTACCACCACCAGTACTACCACCACTACTCTCACACAGGTTAACGTGATGGCTGACAACCAGTTCCTTCACTCCATCACCAACATGCAGTTCCTTGACTCACCTGAGTTCGAGTCGTCAAGGGCGTCCTTGGAGGATAAGTTTAAGGTCAGTGTCGCTTCAGGTCACCTGGGGTCACACTGGGACACGTGTGGTCACACTGAGTCACCTGGACTTACCCTGATTCATCCGAACTCTCTCACTCTCTCTTAAGTCTTCCTGGGGGGGTCACCTAGGTTTCTGCAGAGGTTATTAAGAATTTATAGTAATAATAATAATAATAATAATAATAATAATAATAATAATAATAATAGTAATCTTCTAAGTGACAATTTTCGTGCAGACCTGAATTTCTCTCTCTCTCCCTACTAGGTTTCCATTATCGGAGTGAGTGTTGGTGGGCAGCATGTCATGTTATAGTTGAGTAATATGAGCAAGACTTGAAACATTTCGAGAAAATAGACTTCCTGACTGAGCATTATCGTGATAAAGATGTACAATTGTGTCTTACAAATGTAATCCAACTCTTTGAGTGAATGAATCGAGGCGAGAGAGAGAGAATGGTGGGTGGTGCATGTGTATATTTCTGCATGCAATAAGAACAGTAAACAGGTGATATTACAATATGCAAAACAACCACTGTGAAATAATAGTGAGCTTCGTGATTTCTCACATTGATAATGTGAGAAATCACGAAAGAACTGGGCAGCTCACTATTTTTTTACAGTGGTATTTTTTTCATATCTCTGCCTATACTCTTGCAGTCGATAGGCGTTTAGTCTAACAAACTATACATACTTATAGTGCCAGTAGGACTTAGGCACTGTGCCACACAGGAGAATAAATCAGTGAATAAGGATACGGGAAAATGCGAAAGAATATTAGGATGAGCAAGGAGGGGGGTATGTGAGAGCCATCTAGGGAAGGTGTCCACCCAGACTTAATGAAATATTACAAGTTGGTACCATAGACTTTCACCTCCCATTCAACACCCTTGTTTGTGTGGTGAGGGAGGGTTGTGTGTGGTGAGGGAGGGAGAGGGAGGGGTTGTGTGGTGAGGGAGGGAGAGGGAGGGGTTGTGTGTGGTGAGGGACGGAGAGGAGGGTAAGATAAGGAAGACACCCTTGTTTGTGTGGTGAGGGAGGGGGTTGGTGTGGTGAGGGAGGGAGAGGGAGGGGTTGGGGTGTGGTGAGGGAGGAGAGAGGAGGGGTTGTGTGTGGGAGGAGGGAGGGAGGGGGTTGTGTGGTGGAGGAGAGGGAGGTTGTGTGGGAGGGAGGGAGAGGGAGGGTTGTGTGTGGTGGGAGGGAGAGGAGGAGAGGGAGGGGTTGTGTGTGGTGAGGGAGGGAGAGGGAGGGGTTGTGTGTGGTGAGGGGGGGAGAGTTAGGGGTTGTGTGTGGTGAGGGAGGGAGAGGGAGGGTTGTGTGTGATGAGGAAGGGAGAGTTAGGGGTTGTGTGTGGTGGGGGAGGGAGTTAGGGGTTGTGGTGGTGAGGGAGGGAGAGGAGGGGTTGTGTGTGGTGAGGGAGGGAGAGAGGGGGTTGTGTGTGGTGAGGGAGGGAGAGGAGGGTTGTGTGTGTGAGGAGGGGTTGTGTGTGGTGAGGGAGGGAGAGGGAGGGTTGTGTGTGGTGAGGGAGGGAGAGGGAGGGTTGTGTGTGTGAGGGAGGGAGAGGGAGGGGTTGTGTGTGTGAGGGAGGGAGAGGAGGTTGGTGTGATGAGGGAGGGAGAGTTAGGGGTTGTGTGTGGTGAGGAGGGAGAGTTAGGGTGTGTGTGGTGAGGAGGGAGAGGGAGGGGCTTGTGTGATGAGGAAGGAGAGTTAGGGTTGTGTGTGGTGAGGGAGGGAGAGTTAGGGGTTGTGTGTGGTGAGGGAGGGAGAGGGAGGGGTTGTGTGTGGTGAGGGAGGGAGAGAGAGGGTTGTGTGTGGTGAGGGAGGGAGAGGGAGGGGTTGTGTGTGGTGAGGGAGGGAGGGAGAGGGAGGGGTTGTGTGTGGTGAGGGAGGGAGAGGGAGGGAAGGGAATCAGATTAGGAAAGAAGGGGTTCCCAAGGGAAGAGGGCAACGTTTTAAGCTTTTGTTTATGTAAGATAGAAGAGGATTGCATTGTGAGTATTACCAGGTAACTGACCCAGGTCACCTCGTGTGTACCAGGTCACTGACCCAGGTCACCTCGTGTGTACCAGGTAACTGACCCAGGTCACCTCGTGTGTACCAGGTCACTGTCCCAAGTCACCTTGTGTGTACCAGGTCACTGTTCCAAGTCACCTCGTGTGTACCAGGTCACTGTCCCAAGTCACCTCGTGTGTACCAGGTCACTGTCCCAAGTCACCTTGTGTGTACCAGGTCACTGACCCAAGTCACCTTGTGTGTACCAGGTCACTGACTCAAGTCACCTCGTGTGTACCAGGTCACTGTCCCAACTCACCCCGTGTACCAGGTCACTGAACCAACTCACCCCGTGTACCAGGTCACTGACCCAACTCACCCCGTGTACCAGGTCACTGACCCAACTCACCCCGTGTACCAGGTCACTGACCCAACTCACCCCGTGTACCAGGTCACTGACCCAACTCACCCGTGTACCAGGTCACTGAACCAACTCACCCCGTGTACCAGGTCACTGAACCAACTCACCCCGTGTACCAGGTCACTGACCCAACTCACCCCGTGTACCAGGTCACTGACCCAACTCACCCCGTGTACCAGGTCACTGACCCAACTCACCCCGTGTACCAGGTTACTGAACCAACTCACCCCGTTACCAGGTGACTGACCCAACTCACCCCGTGTACCAGGTCACTGACCCAACTCACCCCGTGTACCAGGTCACTGACCCAACTCACCCCGTGTACCAGGTCACTGAACCAACTCACCCCGTGTACCAGGTCACTGAACCAACTCACCCCGTGTACCAGGTGACTGACCAACTCACCCCGTGTACCAGGTCACTGACCCAACTCACCCCGTGTACCAGGTGACTGACCCAACTCACCCCGTGTACCAGGTCACTGACCCAACTCACCCTGTACCAGGTCACTGAACCAACTCACCCCGTGCCAGGTCACTGACCCAACTCACCCCGTGTACCAGGTGACTGACCCAACTCACCCCGTGTACCAGGTCACTGACCCAACTCACCCCGTGTACCAGGTCACTGACCCAACTCACCCCGTGTACCAGGTCACTGAACCAACTCACCCCGTGTACCAGGTCACTGAACCAACTCACCCCGTGTACCAGGTCACTGACCCAACTCACCCCGTGTACCAGGTCACTGACCCAACTCACCCCGTGTACCAGGTCACTGACCCAACTCACCCCGTGTACCAGGTCACTGACCCAACTCACCCGTGTACCAGGTCACTGAACCAACTCACCCGTGTACCAGGTCACTGAACCAACTCACCCCGTGTACCAGGTCACTGACCCAGGTCACCCCGTGTACCAGGTCACTGACCCAGGTCACCCCGGGATAGTAAACAGAGAAAACAACATAGCAAGCCACCAGTAGAGGATGCAGAGTATAATTAATGTTTTGGGTGGAGTAAGAGGCGCTGGTAAAGTGTATGTGCATGGCAGGGAGGAAGACTGGGAGAGGAGAGAGGGCAAGAAGAACGTTGGGAGAGGAGAGGGCAAGAAGAACGTTGGGAGAGGAGAGGGCAAGAGGAACGTTGGGAGAGGAGAGAGGGCAAGAAGAACGTTGGGAGAGGAGAGAGGGCAAGAAGAACGTTGGGAGAGGAGAGAGGGCAAGAGGAACGTTGGGGAGAGAGAGGGAAGAAAACGTTGGGAGGGAGAGGGGAAGAAACGTTGGGAGAGGAGAGAGGGCAAGAAAAGTTGGGAGAGGAGAGAGGGAAAAGAACGTTGGGAGAGGAGAGAGGGAAGAGGAACGTTGGGGAGAGAGGGCAAGAAGAACGTTGGGAGAGGAGAGAGGGCAAGAAGAACGTTGGGAGAGGAGAGAGGGCAAGAGGAACGTTGGGAGGAGAGGGGCAAGAAAACGTGGGGGAGAGAGGGCAAGAGGAACGTTGGAGAGGAGAGGGAAGAAGTTGGGAGAAGAGGGAAGGGAACGTTGGGAGGGAGGGCAAGAGAACGTTGGGAGAGGAGAGAGGGCAAGAGGAAGTGAGAGAGAGGGCAAGAGGAACGTTGGGGAGAGAGGGCAAGAAGAAGTTGGGAGGAGAGGGGCAAGAGGAACGTTGGGAGGGAGGGGAAGAGGAACGTTGGAAGAGGGAGAAGAACGTTGGAGAGGAGAGAGGGCAAGGAACGTTGGGAGAGGAGAGGGCAAGAGGAACGTTGGGAGAGAGAGGGCAAGAGGAACGTTGGGAGAGAGAGGGCAAGAGGAACTTGGGAGGAGAGAGGGCAAGAAAACGTTGGGAGGAGAGGGAAGAGAAGTGGAGAGAGAGGGCAAGAAGAACGTTGGGAGAGGAGAGAGGGAAGAAGAACGTTGGGAGAGGAGAGAGGGCAAGAAGAAGTTGGGAGAGGAGAGAGGGCAAGAAGAACGTTGGGAGGAGAGAGAGGAGAGGAAGAACGTTGGGAGAGAGAGGGCAAGAGAACGTTGGGAGAGGAGAGAGGGCAAAGGAACGTGGGAGAGAGAGGGCAAGAAGAATGTGGGGAGAGAGGGCAAGAAGAACGTTGGAGAGGAGAGAGGGAAGAGAACGTTGGAGAGGAGAGAGGGCAAGAAGAACGTTGGGAGAGAGAGGGCAAAGGAAGTTGGGAGAGGAGAGAGGCAAAAGAACTTGGGAGAGAGAGGGCAAGAAGAACGTTGGAAGAGAGAGGGCAAGAAGAACGTTGGGAGGAGAGGGAAGAGAACGTTGGGAGAGGGAAGGAAGAAGAACGTTGGGAGAGGAGAGAGGGCAAGAAGAACGTTGGAGAGGAGAGGGCAAGAAGAACGTTGGGGAGAGAGGGCAAGAAGAACGTTGGAGAGGAGAGAGGGAAGAGAACGTTGGGAGAGGAGAGAGGGCAAAAGAATTGGAGAGAAAGGATGGGAGAGAGAGGGCAAGAGAACGTTGGGAGGGAGAGAAGAGAATGGAGAGGAGGGCGAAGAAGTTGGGAGAGGAGAGGGAAAAGAAGTTGGGAGAGGGAGAGGAAAGAAGTTGGAGGAGAGAGGCAAAACGTTGGAGAGGAGAGAGGCAGAGAAGTTGGAGAGGAAGAAGAAGTGAGAGAGGGCAAGAGAACGTTGGGAGAGAGGGCAAGAGAAGTGGGAGAGAGGAAGAAAGGGAGAGAGAGGGAAGGAACGTTGAGGAGAGAGGGCAAGAAGAACGTTGGAGGAGAAGGAAAGAACGTGAGGGAAGGGAAGAGAAGTGAGAGAGAGGGCAGAAGAATGAGAGGAAGAATGGGAGAGAGGAAGAGAACTGGGGGGGGAGAGGGCAAGAGAAGTTGGAGAGAGGGCAAGAGAACGTTGGAGGAGAGGGCAAGAAGAAGTGGGAGAGAGGCAAGAAATGGAGAGGGGAAGAAGTGGGAGAGAGGGAAAGAAGTTGGGAGAAAGAGGGAGAGAAGTTGGGGAGGAAGAGAAGAAGAACTTGGGGAGGGAAGAGAAGTTGAAGAGAGGGAAGAGAACGTTGGAGGAGGAGGGCAAGAAGAACGTTGGAGAGGAGAGGGCAAGAAGAACGTTGGGAGAGAGAGAGGCAAGAGGAACGTTGGAGGGAGAGAGGGCAAGAAGAACGTTGGGAGAGGAGAGAGGCAAGAAGAACGTTGGGAGGGAGAGAGGGCAAGAGGAACGTTGGAGAGGAGAGAGGCAAGAGAACGTTGGAGAGGAGAGAGGGCAAGAGGAACGTTGGGAGAGGAGAGAGGGCAAGAAGAACGTTGGGAGAGAGAGGGCAAGAAGAACGTTGGGAGAGGAGAGAGGGCAAGAGGAACGTTGGGAGAGGAGAGAGGGCAAGAAGAACGTTGGGAGAGGAGAGAGGGCAAGAAGAACGTTGGGAGAGGAGAGAGGGCAAGAAGAACGTTGGAGAGGAGAGAGGCAAGAGGAACTTGTGAGAGGAGAGAGGGCAAGAATAACGTTGGGAGGAGAGAGGGCAAGAAGAACGTTGGAGAGGAGAGAGGGCAAGAAGAACGTTGGAGAGGAGAGAGGGCAAGAAGAACGTTGGGAGAGGAGAGAGGGCAAGAAGAAAGTTGGGAGAGGAGAGAGGGCAAGAAGAACGTTGGGAGAGGAGAGAGGGCAAGAAGAACGTTGGGAGACGAGAGAGGGCAAGAATAACGTTGTGAGAGGAGAGAGGGCAAGAGGAACGTTGGGAGAGGAGAGAGGGCAAGAAGAACGTTGTGGAGAGGAGAGGGCAAGAAGAACGTTGGGAGAGGAGAGAGGGCAAGAAGAACGTTGTGAGAGGAGAGAGGGCAAGAAGAACGTTGTGGAGAGGAGAGAGGGCAAAAGAACGTTGTGGAGAGGAGAGGGCAAAAGGAACGTTGGGAGAGGAGAGAGGGCAAGAAGAACGTTGTGAGAGGAGAGAGGGCAAGAAGAACGTTGTGAGAGGAGAGAGGGCAAGAAGAACGTTGGGAGAGGAGAGAGGGCAAGAAGAACGTTGGGAGAGGAGAGAGGGCAAGAAGAACGTTGGGAGAGGAGAGAGGGCAAGAAGAACGTTGGGAGAGGAGAGAGGGCAAGAAGAACGTTGGGAGAGGAGAGAGGGCAAGAAGAACGTTGGGAGAGGAGAGAGGGCAAGAAGAACGTTGTGAGAGGAGAGAGGGCAAGAGGAACGTTGTGAGAGGAGAGAGGGCAAGAAGAACGTTTGGAGGAGAGAGGGCAAGAAGAACGTTGTGAGAGGAGAGAGGGCAAGAAGAACGTTGTGAGAGGAGAGAGGGCAAGAAGAACGTTGGGAGAGGAGAGAGGCAAGAAGAACGTTGGGAGAGAGAAGAGGGCAAGAAGAACGTTGGGAGAGGAGAGAGTGGCAAGAGAACGTTGGAGAGGAGAGAGGGCAAGAAGAACGTTGGGAGGAGAGAGGGCAAGAAGAACGTTGTGAGAGGAGAGAGGGCAAGAAGAACGTTGGGAGGAGAGAGGGCAAGAAGAACGTTGTGAGAGGAGAGAGGGCAAGAAGAACGTTGGGAGAGGAGAGAGGGCAAGAAGAACGTTGGGAGAGGAGAGAGGCAAGAAGAACGTTGGGAGAGGAGAGAGGGGCAAGAAGAACGTTGGGAGAGAGAGAGGGCAAGAAGAACGTTGGGAGAGAGAAAGAGAGGGCAAGAAGAAGTTGGTGAGAGGAGAGAGGGCAAGAAGAACGTTGGAGAGGAGAGAGGGCAAGAAGAACGTTGGGAGAGGAGAAGAGGCAAGAAGAAGTTGGGAGAGGAGAGAGGAGCAAGAAGAACGTTGAGAGGAGAGAGGGCAAGAAGAACGTTGTAGAGAGAGAGGGCAAGAGAACGTTGGGAGAGGAGAAGAGGGAAGGCAAGAAGAACGTTGTGAGAGGAGAGAGGGCAAGAGGAACGTTGGGAGAGGAGAGAGGGCGAGGAGAAGAACGTTGGGAGAGGAGAGAGGCAAGAGAGAACGTTGGGAGAGGAAGAGGGCGAAGAAGAACGTTGTGAGAGGAGAGAGGGCAAGAGGAACGTTGTGAGAGGAGAGAGGGCAAGAAGAACGTTGTGAGAGGAGAGAGGGCAAGAAGAACGTTGTGAGAGGAGAGAGGGCAAGAAGAACGTTGTGAGAGGAGAGAGGGCAAGAAGAACGTTGGGGAGAGAGAGGAAAAGAACGTTGTGAGAGGAGAGAGGAAAGAACGTTGTGAGAGGAGAGAGGAAAAGGAACGTTGTGAGAGGAGAGAGGGCAAAAGGAACGTTGGGAGAGGAGAGAGGGCAAGATTAGGGTTAGGAGAGTAGGACAATAGAGAGGAAGATTGGGAGAGGGACAGAGGGAGATGAAGTTGTGAAAAGAAAGAGAAGAAATGGCAGTTGATGGATAGATGGGGAAAATGCACACAGAGATAGAGCACGCCATCTATCTCTTCTCCATCTATCTCTTCTCCATCTACCTCTTCTCCATCAACCTCACCTCCATTTTTATCCAGTTTTCATCTCTACCTCTCTTTCTTCCTTCAATCTATCTTTCTTCCCCAGTCACTTCTTCCTGTCCCTCCCTCCCTCACCTTTAACTGTGAGGTAAATAATTAACCTGTGGCGAGACGCCGCTGCCAGGCGCACCTTGCCACAATGGTGCACATATCTGTACTCGCCCATTTGTGTTGTGGGGATTCGAGGCATAGCTCCTGCCACCGCCCCTTCAACTATTTCGACTAGTGTAACTGATTCTTGCCTGCCTGGACCTTTCCATATCTTTATTTACTACAAGTACATGTACAAGGTATACAGTCATAGCTGACATCAGTGACATACTACTATATAGAAAGTCCCTTGTTATGCTGAGCATTTCCCGCAAATTAGGTCAGTTTTGTCCCAGGATGCGACCCACACCAGTCCACTAACACCCAGGTACCCATTTTAAACTGATGGGTGAACAGGGACAGGGACAACAGGTGTCTTATGGAAACACGTCCCTAATGGAAAGATTGTCTCTGCCAGTTCCTCATCCATTTCCTTCAACTTCCTTTCTATTCTGAGAATTAATCAGTGTATACTGACATTCTATTGAGCCTACAAGGCTTAAACAGTCTGTGTCTATCTGTCCTTTCCATTTCTCTTAGTACCTTGTACGTCGTGATCATGTCTTCCCTGGTTCGTCTCTTTCGAGATTGTTAAGATAAATTCCTTCAGTCTCTACTCATGGTTGCAAATCTTTGGAACTTCTTAGTATTTTGATCAATGTTTTCTAAGCTGAGGACTCTATGTGTAGTGTATAAGTCTGACAAGTGTATTGTATAAGTCTGACAAGTGTATTGTATAAGTCTGACAAGTGTATTGTATAAGTCTGACAAGTGTAGTGTATAAGTCTCACAAGTATATTGTATAAGTCTGACAAGTGTATTGTATAAGTCTGACAAGTGTATTGTATAAGTCTGACAAGTGTAGTGTATAAGTCCTCACAAGCTATATTGTATAAGTCCGACAAGTGTATTGTATAAGTCCGACAAGTGTATTGTATAAGTCGACAAGTGTATTGTATAAGTCCGACAAGTGATTGTATAAGTCTGACAAGGTATTGTATAAGTCCAACAAGTGTATTGTATAAGTCCGACAAGTGTATTGTATAAGTCCTGACAAGTGTATTGTATAAGTCTGACAAGTGTATTGTATAAGTCCTGACAAGTGTATTGTATAAGTCAACAAGTGTATTGTATAAGTCTGACAAGTGTATTGTATAAGTCTGACAAGTGTATTGTATAAGTCTAACAAGTGTATTGTATAAGTCTGACAAGTGTATTGTATAAGTCTAACAAGTGTATTGTATAAGTCTGACAAGTGTATTGTATAAGTCTGACAAGTGTAATGTCTGACATATTTCATCTTTTACGTCTAAGGTTTTCTGTAACTTCGTGAAGGCTGTGATGTGGTTCACCTGCCTCACACATACAATCCTGTAGTTAATAAGTTATGAACACCTTTGTGATATGTTCCGTGTGATGTTGACCCCCAGGTCCTTCACTTTCACGTGACTTCCTCCGGCAGGTGTCTATCATCGCGGCGACGTCATGCAGGTACGTGTTCTGGCAGAGGACCAGTCTGGAGTACCTGTTTGTGAAGGAGTCTTACCTGGCCACTGTCCTCTCTACCATCATAGCCAGAGATATTACCTCCAAACTTTACAACATGAACCAGAAGGTGCGTACTCGCTTATTTGTGGTTGCAGGGGTCGTGTCACAGCTCCTGGCTCCGCCTCTTTGATGGTGGCTACTAGGTCCACTCTCCTTCCCTGCTCCATGAGCTTTCTCTCTCTGCACACACACAGAGGTCTGTGTGTGTGTGTGTGTGTTTCACATAGTGTGGTTATTGGACTTCAGTATAATAATGCGAGATTAAAAAATATAAGTGTCAGTTTTTATTGTGACAACGTTTCGCTCAGTGTAGAGCTTTATACCGACACATTTCGCTCAGTGTAGAGCTTTATACCGTCACATTTCGCTAATTGTAGAGCTTTATTAAGTCTCCTTTCGCTTTGTGTAGTTTTTCAATTATCGCGAGAATATTTTTTATTAGTAATGTAATTAAAACATAATAAATAGATGGAGGTTTATTTTGGTACATAGATGCCCGAACAAGTTGGTACTTAGATGCCCGAACAAGTTGGTGCATAGATGCCCGAACAAGTTGGTGCATAGATGCCCGAACAAGTTGGTGCATAGATGCCCGAACAAGTTGGTGCATAGATGCCCGAACAAGTTAGTACATAAATGCCCGAACAAGTTGGTGCATAGATGCCCGAACAAGTTTGTGCATAGATGCCCGAACAAGTTGGTGCATAGATGCCCGAACAAGTTGATACATATTTTGCTAGCTGTATGATTGTGGTGTTAATAGTGGCGATGATAGTGGTTGTGGTGGTTGTGGCGATGATAGTGGTTGTGGTGGTGACGATGATAGTGGTTGTGGTGGTGACGATGATAGTGGTTGTGGTGGTTGTGGCGATGATAGTGGTTGTGGTGGTGACGATGATAGTGGTTGTGGTGGTTGTGGCGATGATAGTGGTTGTGGTGGTTGTGGCGATGATAGTGGTTGTGGTGGTGACGATGATAGTGGTTGTGGTGGTTGTGGCGATGATAGTGGTTGTGGTGGTGGTGGTGACGATGATAGTGGTTGTGGTGGTTGTGGCGATGATAGTGGTTGTGGTGATGGTTGTTGCGATGATAGTAGTTGTGGTGATGGTTGTTGATGATAGTGGCTGTGGTGGTTGTTGTATGATAATAGTGGTTGTGGTGATGGTTGTATGATGATAGTGGTTGAGGTGGTGGTTGTGGTGATGGTGGTGACGATGATAGTGGTTGGTGATGGTGGTGACGATGATAGTGGTTGTGTGATGGTTGTGGCGATGATAGTGGTTGAGGTGGTGGTTATGGATGATAGTGGTGTGGTGATAGTTGTATGATGATAGTGGTGTGGTGATGGTTGTGCGATGATAGTGGCTGAGGTGGTGGTTGTGGATGATAGTGGTTGTGGTGATGGTTGTATGATGATAGTGGTTGAGGTGGTAGTTGTGGCGATGATAGTGGTTGTGGTGATGGTTGTGGCGATGATAGTGGTTGAGGTGGTGGTTGTGGCGATGATAGTGGTTGTGGTGATGGTGGTGACGATGATAGTGGTTAGTGATGGTGGTTGTAACGAGGGCAGTTGTGGTTAGTGATGGTGGTTGTAACAAGGGCAGTAGTGGTTAGTGATGGTGGTTATAACGAGGGCAGTTGTGGTTAGTGATGGTGGTTATAACGAGGGCAGTAGTGGTTAGTGACGGTGGTTATAACGAGGGCAGTAGTGGTTAGTGATGGTGGTTGTAACGAGGGCAGTAGTGGTTAGTGACGGTGGTATAACGAGGGCAGTGTGGTTAGTGATGGTGGTTATAACGAGGGCAGTAGTGTTAGTGATGGTGGTTGTAACGAGGGCAGTAGTGGTTAGTGACGGTGGTTTAACGAGGGCAGTAGTGGTTAGTGATGGTGGTTATAACGAGGGCAGTAGTGGTTAGTGATGGTGGTTGTAACGAGGGCAGTAGTGGTTAGTGATGGTGGTTATAACGAGGGCAGTAGTGGTTAGTGATGGTGGTTGTAACGAGGGCAGTAGTGGTTAGTGATGGTGGTTGTAACGAGGGCAGTAGTAGTTAGTGATGGTGGTTATAACGAGGGTAGTAGTGGTTAGTGATGGTGGTTATAACGAGGGCAGTTGTGGTTAGTGATGGTGGTTGTAACAAGGGCAGTAGTGGTTAGTGATGGTGGTTATAACGAGGCAGTTGTGTTAGTGATGGTGGTTATAACGAGGGCAGTAGTGGTTAGTGATGGTGGTATAACGAGGCGTAGTGTTAGTGACGTGGTTATAACGAGGCAGTAGTGGTTAGTGACGGTGGTTGTAACGAGGGCAGTAGTGGTTAGTGATGGTGGTTGTAACGAGGGCAGTAGTGGTTAGTGATGGTGGTTATAACGAGGGCAGTAGTGGTTAGTGAGGGTGGTTGTAACGAGGCAGTAGTGGTTAGTGATGGTGGTTATAACGAGGGCAGTAGTGGTTAGTGATGATGGTTATAACGAGGGCAGTAGTAGTTAGTGATGGTGGTGTAACGAGGGCAGTAGTGGTTAGTGATGGTAGTTATAACGAGGGCAGTAGTGGTTAGTGATGGTGGTTGTAACGAGGGCAGTAGTGGTTAGTGAGGGTGGTTGTAACGAGGCAGTAGTGGTTAGTGAGGGTGGTGTAACGAGGGCAGTAGTGGTTAGTGATGGTGGTTGTAACGAGGGCAGTAGTGGTTAGTGAGGTGGTTATAACGAGGGCAGTAGAGTTAGTGATGGTGGTGTAACGAGGGCAGTAGTGGTTAGTGATGGTGGTTATAACGAGGGCAGTAGTGGTTAGTGATGGTGGTTGTAACGAGGGCAGTAGTGGTTAGTGATGGTGGTTGTAACGAGAGCAGTAGTGGTTAGTGATGGTGTTATAACGAGGGCAGTAGTGGTTAGTGATGGTGGTTGTAACGAGGGCAGTAGTGGTTAGTGACGGTGGTTATAACGAGGGCAGTAGTAGTTAGTGATGGTGGTTGTAACGAGGGCAGTAGTGGTTAGTGATGGTGGTTATAACGAGGGCAGTAGTGGTTAGTGATGGTGGTTATAACGAGGGCAGTAGTGGTTAGTGATAGTGGTTATAACGAGGGTAGTAGTGGTTAGTGATGGTGGTTATAACGAGGGCAGTAGTGGTTAGTGATGGTGGTTGTAACGAGGCAGTAGTGAGTTAGTAATGATGGTTATAACGAGGGCAGTGTGGTTAGTGATGGTGGTTGTAACGAGGCAGAGTGGTTAGTGATGGTGGCTTGTAACGAGGGCAGAGTGGTTATGAGGGTGGATCTGTAACGAGGCATGAGTGTTAGTGATGGTGGTTGAACGAGGTCATGTAGTTAGTGATGGTGGTTAAACGAGGGCAGTAGGGTTAGTGATGTGGTTGTAACGGGCAGCAGTGGTTAGTGATGTGGTTATAACTAGGCAGTAGTTGTTAGTGATGGTGGTGTAACGAGGGTAGTAGTGGTTAGTATGTGGTATAACGAGGCAGTAGTAGTTAGTGATGGTGGTTGTAACGAGGGCAGTAGTGGTTAGTGATGGTGGTTGTAACGAGGCAGTAGTGGTTAGTGATGGTGGTTATAACGAGGCAGTAGTGGTTAGTGATGGTGTTATAACGAGGGCAGTAGTGGTTAGTGATGGTGGTTGTAACGAGGGCAGTAGTGGTTAGTGATGGTGGTTATAACGAGGGCAGTAGTGGTTAGTGATGGTGGTATAACGAGGGCAGTAGTGGTTAGTGATGGTGGTTATAATGAGGGCAGTAGTGGTTAGTGATGGTGGTTGTAACAAGGGCAGTAGTGGTTAGTGATGGTGGTTATAACGAGGGCAGTAGTTATTAGTGATGGTGGTTGTAACGAGGGTAGTAGTGGTTAGTGATGGTGGTTGTAACGAGGGCAGATGTTAGTGAGGGTGGTTGTAACGAGGGCAGTAGTGGTTAGTGAGGGTGGTTGTAACGAGGACAGTAGTGGTTAGTGATGGTTATAACGAGGGCAGTAGTGGTTAGTGAGGGTGGTTGTAACGAGGGCAGTAGTGGTTAGTGAGGTGGTTGTAACGAGGGCAGTAGTCTTTAGTGATGGTGGTTGTAACGAGGGCAGTAGTGGTTAGTGAGGGTGGTTGTAACGAGGGCAGTAGTGGTTAGTGAGGGTGGTTGTAACGAGGACAGTAGTGGTTAGTGAGGGTGGTTGTAACGAGGGCAGTAGTTGTTAGTGATGGTGGTTGTAACGAGGGCAGTAGTGTTAGTGATGGTGGTTGTAACGAGGGCAGTAGTGGTTAGTGATGAGTGGTGTAACGAGGGCAGTAGTGGTTAGTGATGGTGTTTATAACGAGGCAGTAGTGGTTAGTGATGGTGGTTGTAACGAGGGCAGTAGTGGTTAGTGATGGTGGTTGTAACGAGGGCAGTAGTGGTTAGTGATGGTGGTTATAACGAGGGCAGTAGTGGTTAGTGATGGTGGTTATAACGAGGGCAGTAGTGGTTAGTGATGGTGGTTATAACGAGGGTAGTAGTGGTTAGTGATGGTGGTTATAACGAGGGTAGTAGTGGTTAGTGATGGTGGTTGTAACGAGGGCAGTAGTGGTTAGTAATAATGGTGTTTGTGGTGTCGACAGATAGTAACGGAGAAAGGCTCCCACCTGGACATACGTCTACCCTCCCTCACCTCCTCACTCTCTTCCTCCTGTGGCGGTGATGGCTCCCTACGCTCCCCCGCTCGCTTCTCCCTCAGGTAAGCGCCCTCAGGTAGGTGGTGTCACTGTGTACGCAGTAAATAAGGTACCCCAGACCTTACATGCGCCACCCATGATACTGTACACAACCCATGAGCTTTTCACGTTGACGACCCATCTTTTATTTCGCAAATTTCAAGGTCTAGCGGTGGAGGCGGCCTTGGTGGCGGCCACGGCGGCAGTGGCAGCAGCACGGGCGGCATGGGATGCACGGGCGGCTTAGCCTCGTCCTTCGCGGGCGTGGCTGGGCTAGGGATGGGTACTAAGCATTCACGTCTGGGCTACACAATCCTACCCACCTCAGCTCCCAGTATGTAATTCACGTCCCTGATTCACTATCATCATTGTGAAAAGTGTTTTAGTAATACTACTTCTAAATCTTGCTAAAGAGTATTTTCAATCATATATATATATATATATTATATATATATATATATATATATATATATATATATATATATATATATATATATATATATATATATATAATGCGCCACATTTCACTATGTTCAAGAAATTATTATAACTTTCTGTCTCAGGACACGAGGGTCGTGAACGCCTGGATCTAGCGTACCGTGAAAGCCGCTGCACCTTCAGGGATAACAGCCTCACCTACCGGGAGAACGGCTACGTTCCCAACGGTCGGCCAGAGATGACTCCGCTCACTGAACTGCCGTCCACTGACTCTCTCACCGACACCAGCCACGATATACAGACCTGGCTGGAGGACTCTTCTCGCTACACCCACCGCTAGGGGCCCTGGAGCGTGTCTGGGGACATAGGGGTGTATCTTGGGACCCAGGGTTGTGTCTGGGGACCTTGGGGTGTATCTGGGGACCCAGGGTTGTGTCTGGGGGTCCAAGGGGTGTATCTGGGGCCCAGGGTTGTGTCTGGGGACCTACGGGTGCATCTGGAGGCCCAGGGTTGTGTCTGGGGAACCTAGGGGTGTATCTGGGGTCCAGGGTTGTGTCTGGGGACCTAGGGGTATCTTGGGGCCCAGGGTTGTATCTGGGGACCTATGAGTGTATCTGGGGACCCAGGGTTGTGTCTGGGGACCTAAGGGTGTATCTGGGGTCCAGGGATGTGTCTGGGGACCTAATTGTGTATCTGGGGTCCAGGGTTGTATCTGGGGGACATAGGGTGTATCTGGGGGCCCAGGGTTGTGTCTGAGGACCTAGGAGTGTATCTGGGGCCCAGGGTTGTGTCTGAGGGACCTAGGGGTGTATCTGGGATGCAGGGTTGTGTCTGAGGACCTAGGAGTGTTTCTGAGGGCCTAGGGTTGTGTTTGGGGGATCCAAGGGTGTATCTGGGATCCAGAGTTGTATCTGAGAGACCTAGGGGTGTATCTGGGGTCCCAGGGTTGTGTCTGGGGACCTAGGCGTGTATCTGGGGACCCATGGGGCGTGTCTGTGGACCTAGGGGTGTATCTGGGGGCCCAGGTTTGTGTCTGGGGACCTAGGGTGTATCTGGGGTCCAGGGTTGTATTTGGTGGACCTAGGAGTGTATCTGGAGGCCCAGGGTTGTGTCTGGGGACCTAGGGGTGTATCTGGGGCCCAAGGGGCGTGTCTGTGGACCTAGGGGTGTATCATGGGGCCAAGGGTTGTGTCTAGGGACCTACAAGTATATGTTGGGGCCCAGGGGCCGTATCTTTCATCACTTAAGTGCAGTTGAGGACCCATGAATGCAACAGTAGGTTAACAATAATATTTTATATTAGAATGAGTATCTGGGGAATATTGTGAGTATCTGGGGAATATCGAGAGTATCTGGGGAAATATTGAGAATATCTGGTGAATAGTGAGTGTATCTGGGGGAATAGTGAGTGTATCTGGGGAATATTTAGAGTATCTGGTGAATATTGAGAGTATCTGGGGAATATTGAGATTATCTGGGGAATATTGAGTGTATCTGTGGGAATAGTGAGTGTATCTGGGGAATAGTGAGTGTATCTGGGGAATATTGAGAGTATCTGGTGAATATTGAGAGTATCTGGGTAATATTGAGAGTATCTGGAAATAGTGAGTGTATCTGGGGAATAGTGAGTGTATCTGGGGAATAGTGAGTGTATCTGGGGAATAGTGAGTGTATCTGGGGAATAGTGAGTGTATCTGGGGAATAGTGAGTGTATCTGGGGAATAGTGAGTGTATCTGGGGAATAGTGAGTGTATCTGGGGGAATAGTGAGTGTATCTGGGGAATAGTGAGTGTATCTGGGGAATATTTAGAGTATCTGGTGAATATTGAAAGTATCTGGGGAATATTGAGAGTATCTGGGTAATAGTGAGTGTATCTGAGGAATATTGAGTGTATCTGGGGAATATTGAGTGTATCTGGGGAATATTGAGAGTATCTGGGGAATATTGAGAGTATCTTGGGAATATTGAGTGTATCTAGAGAATATTGAGAGTATCTGGGGGATATAAAGAGTATCAGAGTTGGTATATGCTATAAGGACACACCTTACGGGGTATAAGGGATAATGTATAAGGTTGATGCTATATCTTGACTATGTCAGGTGAGGTATATAAGCAAATATTCGTGTCTTTATTATGATATAAAGATTTTGAAGCTTGGAGCGAACATCTTTATGAAGTGTGTTTCACTTGTTTTATATGAGAATAATAAAGGACTCAGAATTCATTAGTCAGTTGATTTATTCTCCAAATGAATGTTGACACATCTAAGTTATTGTTGTTGACACGTCTAAGTTATTGTTGTTGACACGTCTAAGTTATTGTTGTTGACACGTCTAAGTTATTGTTGTTGACACGTCTAAGTTATTGTTGTTGACACGTCTAAGTTATTGTTGTTGTCACGTCTAAGTTATTGTTGTTGACACGTCTAGGTTATTGTTGTTGACACATCTAAGTTATTGTTGTTGACACATTTAAGTTATTGTTGACACATCTAAGTTATTGTTATTGACACATCTAAGTTATTGTTGTTGACACGTCTAAGTTATTGTTGTTGACACGTCTAAGTTATTGTTGTTGACACGTCTAAGTTATTGTTGTTGACACATCTAAGTTATTGTTGTTGACACATCTAAGTTATTGTTGTTGACACATCTAAGTTATTGTTGTTGACACATCTAAGTTATTGTTATTGACACGTCTAAGTTATTGTTGTTGACACGTCTAAGTTATTGTTGTTGACACGTCTAAGTTATTGTTGTTGACACGTCTAAGTTATTGTTGTTGACACGTCTAAGTTATTGTTGTTGACACGTCTAAGTTATTGTTGCTGTCACGTCTAAGTTATTGTGTTGACACGTCTAGGTTATTGTTGTTGACACATCTAAGTTATTGTTGTTGACACATTTAAGTTATTGTGACACATCTAAGTTATTGTTATTGACACATCTAAGTTATTGTTGTGACACGTCTAAGTTATTGTTGTTGACACGTCTAAGTTATTGTTGTTGACACGTCTAAGTTATTGTTGTTGACACATCTAAGTTATTGTTGTGACACATCTAAGTTATTGTTGTTGACACATCTAAGTTATTGTTGTTGACACATCTAAGTTATTGTTATTGACACGTCTAAGTTATTGTTGTTGACACGTCTAAGTTATTGTTGTTGACACGTCTAAGTTATTGTTGTTGGGATAGTTTCTTAGTTTTTTTTTAACTACCACATTATGATTTATTATACAAGGAGAAGGAGACAGTGGAGAGGGAAGGAGAGGTGGAAAGGGAAGCGGAAGAGATGGATAAGGAAGAGGAAGGAGGTGGAGAGGGAAAGGAAAGAGGTGGATAAGGAAGGAGGTGGATAGGAAAGGGGAAGAGGTGGATAAGGAAGAGGAAGGAGGTAGAGAGGGACTGGAGAGATAGTCGAGAAGGAAGACGAACAAGAGACGAAGATGCGACTATGTCTAGAACAAATTAACTCTGTGGTACTTGAGGTTTGCTCAAGGCAAATTCTCTTAAGGAAAAGGAGGAGAAGATGCAAACTAGAAAGAGAGAGGCGCTCCCTATACAGGCGAAGGCAAAGAATAACGGAGCGGCTACAGGAGGCCAATATCTCTGAAATACGTAGGGAGACACTAGTCAGAGAAATAGCAAACATCGAATTAAAACTAAAGGAATCTTACAGGAATCAAGAGACACGGAAGAACTAAAAGCCATAAATGAAATTGAAAGAAACCCTAAGTATTTTTTCCCAAAATCA